>JANPWX010018260.1:0-64667 GCA_024734555.1 Trochalopteron elliotii | reverse complement strand
CTTTTCAGAGGAACCCCATTTCAGAGATTTCCTCCCAAATTTGCCCTAAACCAGGACATACATTAATATTGGTGCCCAACTGTGGGGCTCGAGAGAGTGGAAAAAACTTGTATTGATTATTGAGTGCATTTTGGTTGTTCTTTGTGTGGGGATAGAGTAGCCATGTTGCCCCTTGAATCCCTAATGTCTATTGGAATAGAGTCCTTGCTGTATTTCTGTTCCCTAGGTTTCTTTGAGGTTCTAATACATTTCTGGTCCCTAGGCTTGTTTTCTTATCCAGAACTAGCTCCAATGTTGTCCCTAACACATAGCTTTTACACTAGAGGTGCACGAATTAGGATTGCTATTTTGTTGGGTTTAGTGATCATGATTTATAGGCAGTTTATGAAGGTACTGGAGTTTGTGGCAGGTATGTTTGGTTTATGGTTTCTTCGTCCTACCATGCGTCCTAGTTCCAGCAGCATGTTTTGGGAATTTATGAATAATTGCACCCACTTTGTTAGAGGAGGAACAGGGGATGAAGCTTTTCAGTCTTTCCTGTCCCTCGTATCTTTTGAATCGGTCACATCACTTTTGGAGAATATTCAGTGTCCCCTGAATGTCAAAGATACCATCTTCCTGGTGTTCCATCTGGTGAGCTTCCTCTATATGGTTCGCAGCTTGTCTAGAGTGAGGTCTGAGATTTCCAGAGGGGCTGATGAGACCCCTGACCCAGAAGGAGGCCCAGGTGTGGAAAATCCTGAGTGGAGTGGAGAATGGGAGGATATGGGCCAAACCCTGAAGGAATTTTCTGACCCTATAGCCTGGGATTTTCCATATGAACACATTCAGAACCCAGCTGAGGTGGGAAAATACTTGAAAGAGAAGTGCCAGGATAATTCCAAGGACAAAAGGATTGTTGCAATAAGCTGGGCCCTGGCATATGCTTACCACACACTGCTAGATAAGGTAGGGCAGCAGATAGAGGCAGGGAGCCAGAAAAATAAATCAGCAGCTAAACCAGACAGTGAGCCTAAGCCCCTGGCAGTTGCTGGGGCAAAGAAGCAAGCACAGAAAACCGATCGACCAGTGGACGATGATCCAGGTGAAGGACCCTCAACGATGCCTCCCGACGACACCCAATCAGACATCCAACCAACTGACACCCAATCAGAAGCCGACCAAACTGACACAAAATCAAGAGTCCAAAAAGCTGGCACAAGGTCAAATGTCCAACCCACTGGCACACGATCAGGAGCCACTATTGAGTCCTTCTCCCTGAAGGACCTTTGAGGCCTAAGAAAGGATTACACTCGACGACCAGATGAATCTATAATTAGTTGGTTAGTCCGTCTTTGGGATGCTGCAGGTGAGGCTACAATTCTGGACGGCACTGAAGCGAGGCATTTGGGATCCCTGTCACATGATCCGGTTATCGACCAAGGAATGATGAGGGGGGCTACCCCTTGCAGTCTCTGGGAACGGGTCCTGGGAAGTGTGGCACAAAGATATCTATGTGCAGACGATCTCTATATGCAGCAAACCCAGTGGAAGACCATAGAACAAGGGATTCAGCGCTTGAGAGAAATGGCAGTGGCGGAGATTATCTTCTCAGATGACGTAAACACTAGGAACCCAAACTTGGTACCATGTACACCTGTGATGTGGCGAAAACTTGTACGACTTGGGCCACAAGAATACTCTTCTTCTTTAGCAATAATGAAGGGGGACGACATGGGGGAGACCGTGCTGGATATGGCAAGAAAACTTCGAGCATATGCAGATGCTGTGCATGGCCCAACACATGCCAGAATCGCAGCCGTGGAAACCCGTCTGCAGAAATTAGAAGGCAAAATAGAGGAGAATCACCATACACTCAGAGATGAGATTAAAGAGATGAAAGAGGGCTTTCTCCAAATCTCGGCGGTACAGGTCAGAGGTTCTGGCACCAAACGCAGACGTTCCCCAGATAGAGAGGGAGGGGGCATCCCACGAGGTAAGCTGTGGTCCCTCCTGCGTGATTGTGGAGAAGATATGAAGAAATGAGATAGAAAATCTACCAATGATCTAGCACAACAGCTCCGTAAATTGTTGAGCAGCAAGACTCAGAGAAAAAGTTCCACTAAGAAGGAAGTAGCTCCAGTCACCCAGGGACAGACGGATAACCAGGTTTAGAGGGGCCCAGCCTCTAGCCAGGTAGAGGCTAGGGACAACCGTGTTTTTTGGACTGTGTGGATTCGTTGGCCTGGCACATCTGAACCACAAGAATATGAGGCCTTGGTCGATACTGGTGCACAGTGCACATTAATTCCATCAACACATGTAGGGGCAGAATCTGTCTCTATCGCTGGTGTGACAGGGGGATCACAGGATTTTACTGTGGTGGAAGCTGATGTTAGTTTGACTGGAAATGAGTGGAAGAGGCACCCTATTGCAACTGGCCCAGAGGCCCCATGCATTCTGGGCATAGACTACCTCCGAAATGGGTATTTCAAAGACCCGAAGGGATTCAGGTGGGCGTTTGGGATAGCGGCTGTAGTGACAGAGGGTGTTAAGCAATTGAACACCTTGCCTGGACTATCAGAGAACCCATCTGCTGTAGGACTTCTGAAGGGGGAAGAGCAACAAGTGCCAATTGCCACTTCAACAGTGCATCGCCGACAGTATAGAACAACTCGAGATGCCGTGATCCCCATCCACAAGATGATTCGTGAGCTGGAGAGCCAAGGGGTGGTCAGCAAAACCCACTCACCCTTCAACAGCCCCATCTGGCCTGTGCGTAAATCTGAAGGAGAATGGAGATTGACTGTGGACTATCGTGCCTTGAATGAAGTGACTCCACCGCTGAGCGCTGCTGTGCCAGACATGTTGGAGCTCCAGTACGAGCTGGAGTCCGAGGCAGCAAAGTGGTACGCCACTATTGACATTGCTAATGCATTTTTCTCCATTCCTTTGGCAGCAGAATGCAGGCCTCAGTTTGCCTTTACGTGGAGGGGTGTGCAGTACACTTGGAACCGATTGCCCCAGGGGTGGAAGCACAGTCCTACCATCTGCCATGGACTGATTCAGACTGCACTAGAAAAGGGTGAGGCTCCAGAACATCTGCAGTACATCGATGACATCATTGTGTGGGGGAATACTGCAGCTGAAGTGTTTGAGAAAGGAGAGAAGATCATCCAGATTCTGCTGAAAGCTGGATTCGCTATCAAGAAGAGCAAAGTTAGGGGACCTGCTCGAGAGATCCAGTTCCTGGGAATTAAGTGGGAAGATGGACGGCGTCAGATTCCTACTGATGTCATCAACAAGATCACAGCAATGTCTCCACCTACCAACAAGAAGGAAACACAAGCTTTCCTAGGTGCCATAGGTTTTTGGAGAATGCATATCCCTGAGTACAGTCAGATTGTGAGGCCTCTCTACCTGGTTACCCGCAAGAAAAACACTTTCTACTGGGGCCCTGAACAGCAACACGCCTTTGCCCAGATCAAGCAGGAGAGCGCCCATGCAGTGGCCCTTGGCCCAGTCAGGACCGGACCAGATGTGAAGAATGTGCTCTACTCTGCAGCCGGGAGCCATGGTCTGTCCTGGAGTCTTTGGCAGAAAGTGCCTGGGGAGACTCGAGGACGACCATTGGGATTCTGGAGCTGAAGTTACAGAGGGTCTGAGGCCAATTACACTCCCACAGAGAAGGAAATTTTAGCAGCCTATGAAGGAGTCCAAGCTGCCTCAGAGGTAATAGGCACTGAAACACAACTCCTCCTGGCACCCCGACTACCGGTGCTGGGGTGGATGTTTAAAGCAGAGGTTCCCTCTACCCACCATGCCACCAATGCTACATGGAGTAAGTGGATTGCTGTCATCACACAGCTCGCCCGTATTGGAAAACTGAATCGCCCTGGGATTTTGGAGATAATTACAAATTGGCCTGAAGGTGATGACTTTAGTCTCACAGATGAAGAGGAGCAAGAACCAGTGACACGTGCTGAAGAATCTCCACCATACAACCAACTGCCAGCAGAAGAAACACCCTACGCTCTTTTCACTGACGGTTCCTGTCGCATAGTGGGAATGAAGCGGAAGTGGAAAGCAGCTGTGTGGAGCCCCACACGACAAGTTGCTGAGGCCACGGAAGGAGATGGTGGATCGAGCCAACTTGCTGAACTCAAAACTGTTCAATTGGCCCTGGACATTGCTGAAAGAGAGAAGTGGCCAAAGCTCTACCTCTATACTGATTCATGGATGGTAGCCAATGCTTTATGGGGATGGTTGAAGAAGCGGAAAAAGGATAACTGGCAGCGTAGAGGAAAACCAATTTGGGCTGCCGAAGAGTGGAAAGACATTGCCACTCGGATAGAGAAGCTACCTGTAAAAATCCGTCATGTAGATGCCCATGTCCCCAAGAGTAGAGCTGATGAGGAGCACCGAAACAATGAGCAGGTAGATCAGGCTGCAAAGATAGAGGTGTCAAAAATAGACTTAGATTGGCCGTGGATGGGAGATTTGACTCCCGTGCAGCGGGAGTTGGAGGGGCTCGGGACCTTCGGGAGTTTTCCCCACCTCACTCCGCAGGCGCCACTCCACTCTGCACTCGGGGGGCTGCGGGGTAGAGGGTTGCAATCCATTCTCCATGCTTTTCCCGTGGTGGGCGGGGATGAAATGCCAGCAGCTCAGTTCCCCTTGGTGGTGGCGCCGGGAGCACAGAAGACAATTTCTTCCATTTGTCCAAACTGTGGGCCTTCCCCACTGTTCCCTCTTCCCCCCGCAGAGCGTTCCCCCATGCCGATCAGGGAGGGGTTGGTCCCTGTTTCCATGCCAACCCTCTGGCCTGCCACTGCAGCTGCAGCGGCTCGAGTCGAGGGCAATCGGCCCCCGGCCGCAGGGGGGTTGGTGGAGCCCCTGCTGACTCCTCGCTGAGGTTTGTAGGAGATCCCGCCGCACCTGCGCAGTCGGCGGGAGCACCAGTGGGCGTGGTCTCTGTCGACTTACTGTCAGACCCAGCTCCGGTGGAAGGCCAGCCCACTCCTCTCCGCCCAGTGCAGGCCGCGCCTCCAGTGCGCTCCTGCGCCATGCCTCCCCCCGCGCCATCTTTCCTCGCAGCGCTGGGCATGGGCAATGCCCAGTCTCTGCCAGCCCTGCCACCCCCCCCCCCCCACCGGGTCTGGATATCTTGCTTGGGTCCACGTCTGCTGTGGGGTCCACCGCGCAGGCATCTCTGGCCGGAGGCTCTGTACTGCAGGCATCTGCAAACCCCGCCATGGCTGGCCCAGCTCCTGCGGCTGCTGCTGCGGTCCCGCACCCCCCACCCCCTGGTGGTCCCGCGACTGCCACGTCTGCAGGCCCTTCAGTATTCACCTTTTGGTCAGGCGGCGACACAGCCATCCTGGGGCAGGCATTTGGTCAGAGCAGAAGCAGTCATTGGACGCTTCCTCCGTGCCAGGTTACGGTTTGCCCCAGGGACCCCAGGCGATTTTGGGATCAAGTGAAAGCCAAAGCTTTGCAAATGGGGGACTGGGACATGTAGACGATCTTGTGGGGTCTGGAGGTGGTCTTCCCAGTTTTGCAGGTGCTGGAGGGGACATGTTTTCTGGTGCTATGGATGTGGACCCCAGCCAGATGTCTGTCCCTGCTCCTGTGACATTTATGGAGCTGGAGCAAAGGGGTAATGTCACCTTGCAAGGAGGTATCCAGGCTTTTCCTGTACTTAAGGCTTATCCTAGTTCAGGACAGCCTGACATTCACCACATCATATCATGGAAAGCTGTGATGGACCTTTGAGATAAGGTGGCTAAATATGGTCTGGGTTCTTCTGAGGTAATGCAGATGATTAGAGTCATCAATGCTGACCTGTTAGCACCATATGATATCAGACACCTGGCTCAGGTGTTGTTTCAACACATCCAGCTTGAAGTTTTTGAAGCTAACTGGAGGCAGCTGGCTATAAGGGTAGCAGCACAGAATAGTCAATTGTTTCCGCAGGACCCCAGGCATGGGGTTGTAATTGATCAGTTGACAGGCATAGGAGATTTTGCTAACCCTGATTTTCAGGCTACCTGGAGCCCTCATGTGCTGGACAAGTGCCAGAAAAAAGGCATCTCAGCACTGGTAAAAACCATAGAATTGGCTGCTCCAAAACAGAGATTTGTAACTTTAGTCCAAGGGTCAAAAGAGCCTTTTTTGCAGTTTGTTGAAAAGCTTTCTGCATCTTTGGAGAAGCAGATGGAAGATGAAAATTTGAGAGCACTCTTGCTCAAACAGCTTGCAAAAAGCAACTCCAATGCAGATTGCAAGAAGCTTATTGAGGCCCTCCCTGGGGATCCTTCTTTACCAGACATGGTTCAAGCTTGTGCTAATGTAGGCACCACAGATTATAAGATGGCTGCCTTGGCTGCTGCTTTGCAGTTATCCTGGAAAGGGCCTAAGGGCAGACAGCAGAAACAGGTGAATGCACAAGCCAGCAAAAAGCAGGGAAAACAAAAACAAAAAGGAAAAACTCCCTCGTTTTTGTGCAGTTGGCGTAGGAAGCCAAACCACTATGCAGAGGCTTGTACGGCAAAACTTGATGCCAATGGCCAGCCTTTGTCGAGTTCTGGAAATGGGAAGCCGAGCACTCCGGGGAAACGCGCGCAGACACAAGCATTTCCCCAGGTCCCAATGCCGATGCAGGCCTGCTTAGCCAGCTTGCAGCCAGCACCCATGGCTCAGACGGAGTTGACGTCTGCACGGCAGCAACAGTCGTCTTAGACTCTTGCAAGGTACACAAAGTTCCCCTGGATGCCTTTGGAACCCTTGGGGGAGGGCAAAAGTGCCTTCCTTGTAGGGAGGTCTAGTGCCACCCTTCAGGGTATCATTGTGCATCTAGGACTTATTGATTTTAAGGGACAAATTTGTGCTATGGTTTCCACACCCACCCCTCCATCACTATCCCTGAAAAAACTCGCTTTGCTCATGTTGTGCCTTTTAAGTCTTCTGTTTCTTGGACAGAGGACCGGTGTTCAGGGGACAGCTGCTCCAGATCTACGGGGCCACCTCAAGTTCACTGGACTGCAATCCTGTCTGACAGACATCCCGAAATGCTGTGTACTCTGTGCCTCCCCAGTGCCACCCCATCAGAGATTCACTTTCAAGGCCTGATTGACACGGGCACAGATGTGACCATGCTCTCCTTTTCTGTGTGGCCTCTGCAATGGCCTCTGGATCCTGTGGAGTCGCCCGTCGCAGGATTGGGTGGAACGGCACAATGCTACGTGAGCCAGCAGCCTGTGCTAATCACAAACTCAGAGGGACAGTCAGCTGTGGGGTTGCAGGATTTTGTTTTAAAAGTTTTATTATAAGTTTAGTATAGTTTTAGTTACCCGATATGGGCCCCTTGTCTTGGAATTTTCTCTTATCATAAGTTGATAAGGGTTGTTATGCCTCTCTGGTCTTTGCCCAGAGACTGTTTCCTATTGGTCCTTTCCCCATGATGATCCCTGCCCATCCTCTCCAATGTATCCTTCTTCCCTCTGTCCATCACTGAGTCCTATCTCCAAGGTACAGAACCTTCGAGGAGATTGGGCCAGCAGTGGGCAGATTCCCCTGAGACCCCTCCCCAAATTACCTTTGATTTGTTAGTAGTTAAGTAACCCAGTTGGCATTTGTTGCTTTGCTTTGTTTTATTGGTTCATAGTTTGTATCCATCCCTTGAACTTGTCCTGGACAAAACCCCCCTGCAGCCTCGGTCCGAGGTCTCTCCTGAGGCACCGGGCCTGAGGTAAGGGGTTCCCCTGTGACCCCTGAATAAACCTCTGTTCCCCAAACCTCCGAGAGTCCCCTCTTTCATTTATACCACAGCCATGACAGCAAAAGTCGAGGTGCTGCAGAGCCAAGAACTCACAAATCGGATCATCTACCGGGTGGTCCAGCTGAACACCGGGCTGACCAAAGAGATATGCACCCCAACAGTCAGCTATGGTTCGGCCTTATGTCACTGTAGCTATTGCCAACCTCGGGGCAGGATGTACTGGCGGCTTGGGACAGATTTTTGATGAGGGCCACTGTGACAAAGGGCAAACAGTGTCCTACACCTCCCTTACAGTGGTTGGTGGACAAACCCATCTGGGAGAACCAGTGGCCCCTCCCTGAAGAAAAACTAGTCACCCTTCGAGAACTGGTTCAGGAGCAATTGGACCAGGGTCATCTTGAGTTTTCTACCAGTCCCTGGAACACTCCTGTCTTTTGCATCAAAAAGAAATCTGGGAAATGGAGGTTGTTGCAAGACCTCCGGAAAGTCAATGCCGTGATGGAAAGCATGGGGACACTGCAATCTGGCATGCCGTCGCCCACCATGTTTCCTGCAGATTGGCCAGTTCTCATCATTGATCTGAAGAATTGTTTCTTTACAATTCCTTTGCATTCTGATGATAAACCGAAATTTGCTTTCACAGTGCCAGCAATTAACAATGCTGAACCTGCACAGAGATATCAATGGAGAGTCTTGCCGCAAGGCATACTCAATTCTCCAGCCATTTGCCAATGGTATGTGGCCCTGGCCTTGTCTGGAGTTCATAAGCAATTTCCTGATGCCCATTTCTATCATTATATGGATGATATCCTGGTGGCAGCATCCACTCAGGTTGGGTTGCTGAGGATACAGCCTCAGCTGCTCGATGCTTTGCATTCTTATGGGCTGCAGGTGTCTCCAGAGAAGGTTCAACAGCAACCTCATTGGAAGTATTTGGGAGTCAAAATTTTGGAACAAACAATTCAACACCAAGAGGTGCAATTTGTGCATTCTGTTAAGACACTGAATGATGCACAGAAATTGGTGGGTGTCATTACTTGGTTACGTCCATATTTGGGACTGACCATGACAACTGTCTCCACTGTTTGATCTATTAAAGGGGGATTCTGATTTGAAGTCACCTCACACATTGACCCCTGAGGCGCAATGAGCGCTGGAGGAGGTTCAGCAAGCTATTTCTGCTTGCCAAGTTTATCAAATTGACCCCTCCATTGATGTCACTGTTTTCATTACCACTCCAGACTTACATCCTACAGGCATCATTGGACAATGGAGTGACAAATGGTCTGATTCCTTGCACATTTTGGAATGGGTCTTTTTGCCCCATCAGCTACAAAAGACAGCATCCACATTATTTGAATTAATCACTCGCCTGATAATCAAATGCTGGCAACGGTGTTTGCAATTGATGGGTGTGGATCCCACAAAGATCATAATCCCAGCACAGCGGGAAGACTGACTAGAGCTTTGCAAACAGTGTTTCTCTGCAAAGTGCTCTAGAAAACTTTTCAGGGCAGATCACTTATCATCTGCC
This sequence comes from Trochalopteron elliotii, assembly GCA_024734555.1. Classification (NCBI taxonomy): domain Eukaryota; kingdom Metazoa; phylum Chordata; class Aves; order Passeriformes; family Leiothrichidae; genus Trochalopteron; species Trochalopteron elliotii. The sequence goes on along the minus strand of JANPWX010018260.1, from coordinate 55,374 downwards.
CAGCCGCAAGCTACTGCAGGTGGTAAAATGAACCAATTTTTCTTAGCAGTTAAAAAATAGTTGGGAGCCGGTGCAAGGACCCACCGTCTTTACTGATGGTTCAGGAAGAACAGGAAAAGCCATTGTTACTTGGCAGGATGGATCTGAGTGGCAGGAGCTGGAAGGTCATGAGACTGGCTCAGCCCAATTGGTTGAACTGAGGGCTATTGTCATGGCATTTGAGCAATTTTCCCAGGAACCTTTCAATTTGGTCACAGATTCTGCCTATGTGGCTGACATAGCCCAACGATTGGGTTATTCACTTTTGAAAAAAGTCAGCAATGCTGCTTTGTTTCATTTGCTGAAAACTTTGTGGTATGCCATTCAGGCCCGAGTTCATCCATACTATATTCTGCATGTTAGAAGCCATACCAATCTGCCAGGTTTCATAGCAGAAGATAATGCCAGGGCCGAAGTGTTGGCTAACCCCGCGTGGGTAGCACCTCAGCCTGATAAACTCGTGCAAGCCAAGGCATTGCATGAATTCTTTCATCAGAATGCGCATACTTTGCAAAAGCAGTTTCAGTTGACCCCAACTGAGGCTCGTGACATTGTCAATTCTTTTGATGACTGTCACGTGCTTGCTGCGCCTTTACCAGCAGGGGTAAACCCCAGAGGCCTCAAGGCCTTGCAGATTTGGCAGACAGATGTCACCCAAATTGCCAAATTTGGCCAACTCAAATATGTGCACTAGTCTATTGACACTTTCTCTTCTGCTATGTGAGTCTCTGCTCATACTGGAGAAAAAACTCCTGATGTCATTGCCCACTGGAGGCAGGCTTTTGCCATTTTAGGCATACCTTCTTCTGTGAAGACTGACAATGGTCCTGCTTACGCCTCGCAGAAGGTGCGGCAGTTCATGCAGTTGTGGGGTGTTTCACACAAATTTGGTATTCCGCATTCTCGAACTGGTCAAGCTATTGTTGAAGGCGCCCATGGTACTTTAAAGCAGGTTCTTGAAAAACAAAAGCGGGGAATGCAGGGTGAAACTCCACACAGTCGACTGGCAAAAGCTTTGTATACAATCAATCACCTTACGGTGCTGCAGAATTCAAATAATCCTGTCATTTTGAACCATCACCTTTTGTTGCAGGCTTCAGGGAGACGCATCAGCCTCTAGTGAAGGTTTGGGTGAGAAATTTAACCACCAAGCAGTGGGAAGGCCCATATGAGCTTATCGCTTTGGGTCGTGGGTATGCATTTGTATCCACAGATACTGGGGTGCAGTGGGTACCTGCAAGGTGTGTTCGTCCTGACCTGCAACTGCAAAGGCAGAATCGGGCCAACAGGCAACCTTCAAACCATGACCAGAACGAAAATCATCAAGTGGATGAACCTTTGAGTGATGACCCAGATGCAGAAGATGTGGATGACCACTCGGATGGCCCCTCTACAAGCAGGCACTGAACATTTTGCTCTTCTTGGGTTCTACCTTGTCAGCTTGTGCTAAAAATCTCTCTGACCACACGAAGTCAATACCCGATTGAGGTTCTGTTTGACGGTTTCCTGAAGGAACCTCTTGGGCTGCACTTGTTCTGCTTTCTGCAAGGGCCCTGCGGAGAGGGGAACAAGTGTTGCTTTTCCTTCCTTTTCTTTTTTCCTTTTTTTTTCCAGAACAGGGTGAGATGCGGGCCTGAGAGAGTTTTAGCCTGCTAGCAGCTGCTAACTTTTTCCCAAGGAAAAATTTCTCTAGAAAGTTTCTTTTCAAAACAACCTTGGCAAACAACTATCCTTTCTCAAAACAATCTTTCTGCAGGTGGTGTTTTGCTGTTTCTCTAGTTTAACCAATGGGATTTGAGAGGTGTTGTTCCTATTCACCAATCATGTTAAGTCTGTATCAGAACACCTTATGAAAGGTAGTAAGAATTAGAAAATAAAGCCTTCTTTTTCTATGCTCTTTGCCTTCTGAAATACTTGGAGTCTTTCTTTCGTGTCCTACAGCGACAGATGGCCTGAGGCTTCCCCTCTCGCACTAATACAGTCAAGGAAGTGGTGAAAGTTTTGCTGAATCATATAATTCCAAGGTTCGGGGTTCCCTTGAGGGTGTCATCAGATAGGGGACCACACTTTGTTGCAACAGTCATTAAAGAAGTTAGCCAGATTTTGGGAATTACTTGGGATCTGCATACACCTTATAGACCCCAAGTGAGTGGTAAAATTGAACATATGAATAGGATTCTCAAAACACAAATTAGCAAAATTTGCTAGGAAACATCCATGACATGGGTTCAGGCCTTGCCTATAGCTTTACTGAGGATCTGCATACAACCAAGGCGGAGGGATAACATCAGTCCCTATGAAATACTGTATGACAGACCATATCAGATCCCACATATTCCAGGTGAAATTCACATGAAGGGGAAACTTGATTTACAGAGATATCTAATGGCTTTAGGTTCCACTTTGCAGAAGCTCCAGACTTACATTGTGCTATCCAGGCCCATTGGACTGGACACACCTGCACATCCCTTCCAACCTGGAGACTGGGTCTATGTTAAGTGGTGGGACAGTATTACCAGGGTTGGCCTGAGATAAAAAGGAAGTCTGAGTATAGAGAGAACGCAGATCAAGCCAATATGGTTAAAAGCTACGTTCTGCCTTATTTTAGCTAAGATGGTGTTTTCTTGGTTTGACGGTGCTTCCTATCCCAATCGTGCAGCATTATCTCTATGTACTGCACTGTTATGTCTAACCGCTGCCCCCCCCCCCCCCGGCGGGGGGTTTTGCCGCGGTGGGGCTACTTGTTCTTTGCTTTTGCTGCTAGCTTGGCTTTACTTTGCTGCTGGCTTTGTTTTTTTGCTTTTGTTTTTTTTCCCTTTGCTGGTTTTCACTGCTTTCGTTTTTTTTTTCCTCTTTTTTTTCCTCTCCCTTTTTTTCTTCCTTCCCCCCCCCCCCGAAGACCATTGGCCCGGCTCCGGCCCTGCCCTGGGAATATCTGGGGGTCCTCGACGCCTGAAAACAGAAGCTCTGTGCCCTCCCCTCACAGCAACTGCTTGAGTATTTTTCTTTTCCCTTGTGTTGGGGAGTGTCTTTGTTTATTTGTCAATAAATAGGTTTTTTCCACTTCTCCTCCGAGGAATTCCTTCTCAAACCCAGAGCTGGGGGGGGAAGGGGTGGTGGAGGTTTGTTTTCTGGGGGGCTCCTTCTGGAGACCTTCCCCTAATTTGTCCTAAACCAGGACAGATGGCTACTTTTATACATTTCTATATAGTTTACAATCACAGCAGCTCTTCATTGGCACACAGCAGAGAGAAGTATGAAAACACACTTTATTTTACTAACTCTTAAGGTGGCTATCACGTGCTCACTTAGAAGTCTATTCAGTGACCTTCACAACCTTATTATCTTTCCCTGACACCTTAAGTACTAATTTGTAACTGCGCCACACTTGGCTAAGAATTTCTAGCCGCGTCACAGGCTTCAAGGCCTCACTCAGGCCCCTGTTAAGGCCTCAGCTCGGGTAGTTCAAGGCCCAGGTAGACATCATGTCCACCTTCCCTGAGGAATTCTGCAACAATTCCCCCTTTTTCTTTTTGAACTACCCAGGCTGATTCAAAGGCTGGATTAACTGTTTTTCGCACACATCTAAACACACAAGGAATAACTATTAATATAACTATAATCATAGCAAAGAAAATAATTCCGAAACGGATCAGATCTTTGATACAACCAGAAAACCCAAGTGAACTGAACCACTTGTCGAAAGGAGTATCAACAGTCACAATCTTTCCCATATTATTTCTCAGTTGTGCTAGTTGCTTATAAATTGACTTTGAGTGATCAGATAAGTTCATGCAGCACATGCCTTCGAATTCTTTACATCCATGCCCTTGGGCAAGGAAGAGGAAGTCAACGGCAGCTCTGTTTTGAAGGACTGCATGGCGGACAGTACCAACATCTGCAGCAAGTTCACTCAGCATGTTAGATGTTATGTTAAGTTGTTTTGATGTCCAACAAGCTAAGGTTCATAATTGGGTAAGAGCTTGTGCTGATGCGACTCCTGGGGCAAAGATTGAGGCTACAATTACTGTCGGACTTTGCCACAAATCAACTTAATCTTTACAATGGGAATTCAAATGAAGAACACTGCGTTTAGATGGTCGAGGTGTTTGTGAGAATTTTGTGATTTGATGAATGGAGGGAGCAAACAAAGTTAATTTTCCAAAGTAGCATGGACCTCCTGCTGCTCTTTGAGGCACTGCTGACCAGGCTCGGTCCCCACAGATGAGGAAAACACCTGGTGGTAGTTGTCTTGCAGCATTTTGTGCTGGCGCTACAAGCTGTGTCCCATTGTTGCAGTACTCTGCATTACTATAATACAATGGGGATTTAGGAAACAACCAAGTGTTGCCAACTTTGGATTGTCTCACATGGCCAAATGTTAAACAATAATTACCTGGTACAGAACCAAGGAGATCAAACTCCTGTGGCTCAGTACCCTTGACTTTAAGATTTTGAGCGATGGCAACAGCTTGGGCTCCTAAGTAATTTTTCGGAATTTTATGAGTTTCACACCAAGTCTCCGAATGCATGTGAGTGAATCCAACAGGCTGGTGACACCATGCATTTCAGGCTTCTACTAGATTTGAATATATTTTAGTTTGAGTCCAATTTTGGAACTCTATCATGGAAGACAATGGAACGCCAATTAAACAGGTGCGAAAAGGACTGGACGGTGTCACTGAAGACAAACAGAACGAATCTTGTCCAGTTCGATTGGCCCATGTGACCCACATGTTCTCTCTTTGGTCAATGTCAAGCACTGCAATCGCGCCTTTTACCAGGATAACACTGAAGACAAACAGTTCAACCCACAACATTTTGCTGGCACTTTCGGTCATTTCTTCCAGGTTCCTGCAAAGAAATTACTTACTACTTATTTCACACACACACTAAAACTAATTTTGATCAGTCTCTGAATTGTCAGAAGGTGTTCCAGGTGGATTGTTGTTCTCAGGCTCGTTCTATCCTTCTGGTGGGATCTTTGCCAGAGGACATGCACGGGGAAATCGACTCGGCACCCAGACAGGACCAGCTTCTTTGGACACACACATATATCCACGGCCATTAAACAACACTTGACTCGGTCCTTGCCATTCACCAGTTTGCATGTTCTTATAGTATACATAAAGTCCTGGAATTGCCTGTGGCCTTCCCCCTTTCAATGCGTGATGATGTATCACGACCGCAGGTTCTTCTCGACCTTCTGCTAAACATAAATAATTTAATGTGAACAATACCTTAGATAATCTACTAACTACATCAACGTCATCAGTCTGCTTTTGTTTTGCAAGGTATTCTTTCAGGGTGGGATTTGCTCTTTCTACAATAGCTTGACCTGTGGGAGAATGAGGAATTCCTGTAGTATGTTTCACTCCCCATTTCTGCATAAATCTGGCAACTCGTTGACCAACATAAGCTGGACCATTGTCGGTCTTAATTTCCACAGGCACACCCATGACTGCAAAACAAACAGACAGATGCCTTTCTACGTGTAAAGCCTTCTCTCCAGGTTGTGCTGTTGCCCAAATAAAATTTGAATATGTATCTACAGTGACATGGACGTATTTCAATCTCCCAAACTCTGGAACACGAGTTACATCCATTTGCCACAACTCTAAAGCTTTCAGTCCCTTCGGGTTTGTGCCCAGCCCCAGTCCCGGTCCATGATGACTACATTGAGGACAGGCACGCACAATTCCTTGTGCATCACTCAAAGGAATCTGAAATTGTCGGTGCAAGGCTCGTGCATTTTGATGGAATGTGTCATGACTGTTGTGAGCCCTTTCAAACTTGTTCTGAGGAGGAACATGGACAACACAACTGACTGCTGCATTAGCCCGTGCGTTGCTTTCTCCCAGACCTCTGTTGCACTGATGACTGCGAATGTGCATGACACAGAAGACATGATGGCGCTGCTTCAAGATGCTTCTCAGTTGCAAAAACAATTCCCCAAGGCGCTGATTCTTGGTTTGCCTGAGGAGTGCGTCTTCAATTCTTTGTACTACTCCTACCACGTACAAAGAATCCGATACAACATTGAGTGGTTCCTTGTTCCAAGTCTGCAAAGCCCAACACACGGCTTTCAGCTCAAGGGTTTGTAACGTATCTCTTGCTTCACCCTTGATTACATGTTGCAGCCATTCTCCTCGTTGCTGCCAAACACATGCAGCTTTTTTCGTTTTCCGACCAGCATCTGTAAACACCGTCCTGCCTTTCACTGGTTTCAGTGAACACAAAGGCCTTTCCAACCAACGATGACACGTGATCAGATGCCACATTGGACCTTTTGGCTGCTTATTGCGAACCACACCTGCAAAACCCATCAACGCTTCTTGCAAGGCAACTGTCTCATCAGCCATTCCAAGTCTTCATCCCTCACGGGAATGCTGATGTCTGCTGGTTCTTTCCCGTCTATTTCTACAATTCTGTCCCTGCCTTTTCTTATCAATGCAGCAAAAGCGTCTGTTCTGCTCATGACACGACACTTTGGCTGGACAGGAAGAAACACCCACTCAATCACAATTGCTGTCGAATCAAATTTCTGGTCAGATTGGTTTTCCCCCTTTTTCTTTTGCCATTGAAAGACAATGGCAAGCGGACAAGCTTCGGCGTTGGAAAGGAAAAGCGACAATGGAAGGAATTCTACACGACGAGCACTCCAACCATGTTGAAGCTTTTCTGACACGTGCACCAAAGCCTTCCTTTGCTCAGGGGTGCAGATTCGCGAATCACTGGCATCATTCCCACAAAGCCATGGTAGAAATGGCAACAAGTCATCATTGGTGATGCCTACAATGGATCTAACCCATTGCAGGTCTCCAAAGAGCTTTTGAGCATCATGCAAGCTGGTGATGTTATCATGTAATGTAATTTTCTGAGGACGAACTTGTGCGTCTGTGATCAGCCAGCCTAAGTATTTCCAAGGAGCTGATCGCTGTATTTTTTCTGGTGCCACTGTCAATCCCTGATGCTCTAATTGTGAAATCAGCCAGTCTATGTCAGCTTGTGGCAATGGTCTCTTGGTGGCAATGAGAATGTCATCCATATAATGATAAATCATTGCATCAGCGAAGTGTTGCCAAATTGGTCACAAGGCCCAGTCAACAAACAGTTGACACATGCTAGGAGAATTGCACATTCCTTGAGGAAGGACCGCCCATTCATATCTTTTTGATGGAGCCTTTCTATTAATGGATGGCACTGTGAAGGCAAAGTGTTGAGTGTCTTGTGGATGAAGTGGAATGGTGAAGAAACAGTCCTTTAAATCAACGACAACGATGCTCCAATTTTGCGGAATCATAGTTGGTGCGGGGAGGCCAGGCTGCAATGCACCCATGGCTTGCATCTGTGCGTTGACCTTTTGCAAGTCATGTAACAACCTCCATTTGCCTGACTTTTTCGGGATGACGAAAATTGGAGTGTTCCACGGACTGACAGATGGTCGAATGTGTCCAGCATTAAGTTGCCCTTGAATCAGTTGTTCTGCAATTTGTAGCCTTGTTTCAGTCATGGGCCACTGCTCAACCCAAACAGGATTGTCGTTCAACCAGGTGATCTTTAGGATGGGTGGCTGCTCCACAGTGGCCACTTGGAAAAATGCTGATCTGTGGTTAAAACCATGCCAAGCTGGGACAACACATCTCTGCCTAACAGTCCTCGAAGCTTGACAGGAAAAGGCATGACGTATGGTCGTGCTACAATGACTTGGTTGTCCTCAAAGGTGATGCGAATGGGATCTGTGCAAATTAAAGGAATCTTCATTCCACCCACTCCAATGATGTGGTTGCTTGGAGTCTGCAAAGGCCAATCAGAAGGCCAATAGAATTGATTCAATATAGAAACATCAGACCCCGTGTCTAAAAGCAACTCCAGTTGGATCTCCTGAGACCCACGTTGCAATCGCACTGTTCTTTTTGGAAGATTGTTCAGGTCTAAAGTGAAGAAAACATCGTGACCAGTGGAACCAAAACCTTCAGCACCTCTTAGTGCTTCATCAGGCTGTCTTGGTCACGAGCGATGTGGCTACAAGGCTTCAAGAGGTACAATCTGAGCAATTCTGCTGCCTTTTGGAATTGTCACAGGTGGTTGCAGGGCAAAAGCTAAAATTTGAACTTGTCCTGTGAAATCTGCATCAATGAGTCCTGGGATGACAATCACCCCTTGTTTGCTCGTGGAGGATCTTCCAAGGAGCAAACCTCCGATGTGAGATTTGATGCTGTACATTGAACCACGTACATTGGTGGGAATCAGTGAGACTTCGTTATTTTGTAAAGTGACTTCCGCATCTGTTTCTACATCCACACCGAGACTTCCCCAAGTGGCAGGCTTGTTTTTAACTAAAAATCCGTTGGCGGGGTCTTCTGTATCCAGGCATCGATTTGTGTCTTCGCACGGTGCCGCAACGCGCTGCTTTTCAAGTTGCCCGATTTTTTGCAAACTTCAGTGGCATGCGTGTCGAGATTACACTTGTTGCACCACACAGGTTTGCGACAGGAATCTCTAAAATGACCTGTCCCTCCACAGCAAAAACATATTCGCTTGCTGCGATGTGAAGATTTGTTTTTTGACTTCCCAGTGGTCAGGGCAGCTGCAATGATGTGTCCTTGCTGCTTGATGGCATCATGCATGGTGGCCATGAATGCTGCATTTTGATGACTCTGTTCTGCTTGGGTTGCTCTCTCTAACATTTCATCAACCGGGCTTTCTTTTGGAAGGGTGGCCAAAATGGTTCTGGTACTTGAATTAGCATTTTCAAAAGCCAAAGAACGAAACAGATGATCTTGAACATCTGGTGTTAACTCTGTGGCGTCCTTCAAAGCTGAAGCCAATCTGTCGAAGAATTGAGCATACGGTTCGTTATTTCCTTGTTTGATTGTAGAGTAAGGTGATGACTTCTTCTTGTCTGGCACCAACAGCAATGCCTGAAGAGCCAATGACTGAGCAAGTCGATGCATTGTCACAGGAAAGGTGAGCTGTACTGAAGATGAAATGTACGCTCCATGCCCAGTTAGCATGTCGGGCTGGACAGTGTACAATGGATCACCCACTTGGCGATGCTTGCTGGCTTCTTCTGCAGTCAGGCTCTTCCATTCCCATTCAAAGATGAGAAGCTGCGATGGTGTGAGAAGCAGTGTTGCGATGCTGGTGCAATCAGATGGACAAAGGAGTTCTGCCGTGAAAATGTATTGAATTATGTTTCGTGCTGCTTCTGACCTGAGGCCATAAGTTGTAACAATGCCGTTGGCCTTTTGCAACACCTTGTAATCATAAGGTTCCCAGTTGGCTGTGACGTTTGCAATCACGACAGGACAGGAAAGAGCATTTGCAGCATCCCAATCTCCAGCCATGATTGCTGTTTTTGCTGCTGCTGCTTTTTGTGCATCAATTGGATTTTTGGAAACAGCTGATAGTTGAGATGAATCATGTTGTTCCTCTGGGTGGTGTGACAGTCTAGCAAGCTTTGAGATGATGTGATGCAATTCAGAGGAATGCTGGTCATGCTGTGAAACAGTGACAGACTGTAATTGTCTTTGTGGACACTGCTTGTGACAGGATGCAAAAGCAGTCATGTTTTCCTCTGTGTCAGAGTCACTGTCAATTGGAAGTGGACAGCCAGCTGGCTTGAGACTGCACGCTGATGTGTTTGCTCCTGCTTCTGTTGCTGCTGTGTGAGCCGTGGCTGCTGATGCTGTGCAGCCCGCTTCTCCCCCTGTGGAGAGAGCTGCTCGGTCTGTGTCAGTGCTGATGTGGGGGGAGCGGATCCCCCGCTCCAGGTCGGTCTGCGTCGGCGCATGCTGAAGAGAGGATCGATCCACCCCCACCGGCACGTCACTCTCGTCTCCGCCTGCTGTTCCTCCCCTGTGCTGTGTCATCTGGGTGGCCCATCTCCACCCTCAGCTCTGCCTGAGTCTCCGCCTGAGTCTCTGCCTGTGACCACGCCTCCCGAATGGGGCTGCAGAGCCACTTCCTGTTTGCTCTCAGTCTGTTCGAGCAGTCGAGGAGACCACTGCTCCTCCTGAGCCACATGTTCTGCCTGAGCTACTTGTTCAAGGACAGCTCGTGGGGTAGAACTGACTGCAGCACTCAAACCATGAATCGGATGTTCACCCAGACCGAAAAACTTCACAACTTTTGCAGGTTTTTGAGGAGGAAGGGATGGAAGTCCTGCCTCGTCTCTTCCCACTCCCTCAAAAGCTTGGACCACTGCCACCGCCGCTTTTTTCTCAGCTAACATGGCATGCAAGGTATGAATCACTTTTTTCCAAACTGCTCCAAGGTCATGGGCGAGTTTCGCCTCCTTGCCTCCTGAGAGAGATGAGTCCCAGAGCAACTCCCCAATCTTGCGCCACTCTGAGGCACTAAAAACCAACCATGAATCACGCAATTTTCCCTGTTTCCACGCCCACAGGGCTATCTGTTTAATCTCAGTCTCTTTCACCTTTTCACCTCTCTTAGAAAGGATAGCATAGAGAAGATGAATTGCGGCTGCAACCTCTGCATTCATGGCAGGTAGCTGCGACCCTTGCTGCTGCACTGCAGCTTACCTTCTTTCCACAGGGTGGTGCTGACGCTGCTGTGGAAGCTCTGACTCCCCGCTCCGTCTCGCTCGATCAAACATGGATTCGATCAAGCACAGAGTCTCCCAGCGAAGGTTTATCCGTATCTAAACCAAAACCTTCTCCAGGGCCACAGCATGTAAGCAAGCCCTGGTCCCAGAGTCCAGTATCTAAACGCACTCTGGGCAGTGCCTACGTCTAGACGGTTTCCAGCATCGATGCATCCAACAGGCACAAAATCTCAGGTCCCTGTGATCAGGCGCCAATATATTACCAGGGTTGGTCTGAGATAAAAAGGAAGTCGGAGTATAGAGAGAACGCAGATCAAGCCAATGTGGTTAAAAGCTACGTTCTGCTTTATTTTAGCTAAGATGGCTACTTTTATACATTTCTATATAGTTTACAATCACAGCAGCTCTTCATTGGCACACAGCAGAGAGAAGTATGAAAACACACTTTATTTTACTAACTCTTAAGGTGGCTATCATGTGCTCACTTAGAAGTCTATTCAGTGACCTTCACAACCTTATTATCTTTCCCTGACACCTTAACTACCAATTTCTAACTGCGCCACACTTGGCTAAGAATTTCTAGCCGCGTCACAGGCTTCAAGGCCTCACTCAGGCCCCTGTTAAGGCCTCAGCTCGGGTAGTTCAAGGCCCAGGTAGACATCATGTCCATCTTCCCTGAGGAATTCTGCAACAGGACAGTGATCCTCTAAAAGCCAGGTGGAGAGGACCATGCCAAGTTCTGCTGACCACCCTAACTGCGCTCAAAATTGCTGGCAAAGGACCCTGGATTCACTACTCCAGAGTTAACAAAGATTCTGCTCCTGAAACAACTGTAAAAACAGAGACTGATGCAGATGAAAACATGTTTTAAATGATTCTTCTGTGCCTAAAGAACTGTTCATGATAATCATTATTCTTCTTTGCATGATACCTAACTGTACAAGACATTACTACTGTTAGATGTTTACTTTTTATTATTATTATTGCTAGATATTTAACTGTTATTAGATATTTTCTTGTAGTGGTTTCACGTTCACCTGTTTCTGTTTGTCAAATTTAGTGTAGTGGTCTTAGTGTTTACTCTCTTTTCCTCCCTGTGAGATAGGATCAGGAGAAGCAAAGCAGGCCCAAGCTTAAAGAAAAACACATAAGTTTATTAACACACACAAAAAGAAGAAAAGAAAATGAAAAAAATTGAAACTTTTAAAACACTCTTCATCCCCCCCACAGGTGTTCACTTTCCCAGAAACAGCATAAAGAGACAATACCTGTGATTTTCAGTCAGCTTCACCATTTAAAAAATAATCTTCCATCAGTTCTTTAGGAGAGGAGTCTCTCTCAGTTTACCATGGAGTTTTCCCCCACTGACAACTTAGAACAGTTCACTTGTGGGTCTCAACTCTCACAAAAGCAGCCGCCTTTGTGAAGTCCCTCCCATTAGCCGCTTTCCCAACACTGCATATGGGTCATGTCTGCTTATTTAGGGTACTGTTTAAGGATGCTTCTTCTAGTATAAAACAAAGATTCTCTTCTTCCATGTCCAAAATCATCTTCATCTCTGAAACTAGAGATCTCCTTTTTCCCTAGGAGTGAAGGGCTTTATATCACTTTCCTTCCTCTGAGGCTGGCTCCCCCCAAACAGCATTCATTTGTTACAGGAAATAGTCCATTCTCCATGGTTTCACCAGAAAAGTTCAGCCAGCAAGGCAACTCCTCCATCCTTCCTCCAATTAGTCTTTTACTCTCTTTCCATTTGACTTCATGCCGTGTCTTCTCTATGTTTCACTCTGTCCCTTTCTTTTTACTCAAAAGGAGGATTAAAATTTTAAAAAGTCTCAGTCTGTGTCAGGAAAGAGTTAACATTCTTGCCCAGGCCTGCATATGGTCATGTGATCTGTGCTGGGCAGCACACTCTAGGATTTTCAAAAGCCGCGGGGATGGGGGGGGGAAGAACTTCAGGTCGAGAGATCTCGGAGCAGCCTGGCTGGTGGATGCCACCCCACTCCACCCCTCAGTCCCATCCCGGGTGGCCTAACTCAGAGCTGCTCTTTGGGGCCCCCGAGGGGGGGAACATCTTTCCCAACCCTGGCCAGCAGAGGGGTAGGCTTTAAAAGTTTGCTAGATGTTAAGCTGCAGCCTCCCCCTCCCTCTGCCAGCAGCTGATGGGAGGGGGCCCGGAGACACGACCAGGCCCGGGCCGCCCCTCCCCCAGCAGGGAAGACAGGAGGCCTGGCCAGGCAGCGAGAGCCCAGGGGGCCACACAGTGGACTGGGACCAGCCCTGTTACCTGTTCCAATGCAGGAAGGAAAAGGGAAAGTTTCCCAAGATCCTCCTGATTTAAGCCTGTGTGTTCCCAGAGGCATGTCATCTTCCTAATTGGTCAATCAAGCTATCAACTTTAAACCAAGTAACTAATTGGTTCTTGCTATCTGCGCTAAACCAGCACATTACTGTTGTTAGATGTTTACTATTATTAGATATTTATCTACTGTTAGATGTTTATTATTGTTAGTTGTTTACCATTGTTAGATACTTATCTGTTATTGAATACTTATTATTAGTAAATATCTAGAATACAGATTTGACAAGGAAAAGGCCTTGTCAAGCCTCTAAAGGGGGGAAATGATGCCTTAAGTTTTAGCTTTCATGTTTTTCAGATTCTGTGCTGCCTAGGGGTGTAGTTCTGAGCCTCATATTAAGTGTTAATAAGCTCTCTTCACAGAGTAGGTAGACAAAATAGATCCTTTTCCTGCTGAAGACCAAGGACAACTGTTACAAGTTTCAGGCCCAAAAGGATAAATAACGGTGGACTGAAGAGAGAAAACAAGAGGGATGGGACTTCATAATCTGAAGTTGTAATTGGACAATTAACCCCAATATGCAAATGGACCAAAACTTATAAAAGTGTAAGACCTCATGACCGGTCATCCATTTTGTGACAGTTTTGGGTCCATCTTGGGTGTAGCCCTGGCCAGGCTCTTGTGCTGCCCAAGGTGTACCCTTAAAGGCCTTTTAATAAATACCTACTTTATTCTCTTAGCTCTGTCTAGTCTCTGTTCTAGGTCAGCCTTCTCAGGGCATCAGTTCTGGTGACCCAGATGGGACAGTGAGGCATCTGTAAAACCCCCCTGGACAAGAGGAACACTCAGCTCCTGTCCCCCCCTCGGAGTGCTGGCAGAAGTGCAGGGGGAGCTGTCTTCTGGGGACGATGAGGGAATACATCTCCTTCTCCCTGCCCAAGATTGATGCAAATTGTTTTACAATGCAGGTTCCCATGGTCATTGCTCAACCTTATGTAAGTTTAATACTGTTAATAATATTAGCTAATACTGTTGGTGTGCTATGGAGTTCATGGAATTTGGTGTTATCTTTGTGTAAAAGAAAACAAACTTTAGGTGAGGAGATACTGAAATGTGGCCTGAGGCATCCAGTTTCTGGGTGGCAGGGTGTATGGAAGGATTTGGGCAGGTTTTTAGAGCAGTTATCATCTCCCATTACCTGGGACTTAACACCTGAACAGGTAATCAACCCTGACAAACAGATAAAAGGTTGCCTTGCTTACCCCAATGAAAACTATCAGCTTCTCACCGTGTACTGGGGCCTGGCCTGTGCCTACTGAGCCACAGCTCACTACCCACAGAGGACTGTAGCTGAGGCAGAAACCCAAACTGTGTTTGAGGACACTATAGCTGAGACAGGGACTCAAAACACAGCAACTACAGTAATTGCCACAGTAGTGAAAAAGAAAAAAAGGGCAAGGTGAGTTACAGAACTATGCCATTGATTAGTAAGGGAGGAAGAAGAAGAAGAAGGAGAGGGAGAGGGAGAAGTAGGAGAGGAGGGCTGTGTTGGTTTTACATTGATACACAGAGGCGAGGGGTGGAATGTGTTGGTTTTGCATGGCCTGGTTTTTGGTGGTGAGGAGGCTACAGAGGTGGCTTCTGTGAGAAGCTGCTAGAAGCTTCCACCATGTCCAGCAGAGCCAATCCCTGATGACTCTGAAAATGGACAAGCTTCTGGCCAAGGCTGGGCCTATTAGAGACGTTGGTAAATCCTCTGTGATAACATATTTAGGAAGAAAATCAAAACAAAGAAAGGCACAGTTTTTTTCTACCCAGAGAAAAGAAGGAGGTGAGAACATATGAGGGAAACAACATGCAGACACCAAGGTCAGTGAAGAAGGAGGGGGAGGAGGTGCTGCAGGTGCCAGAGCCAAGATTACTCTGCAGGCCATGGTGATGACCATGGTGAAGCAGGCTATATCCCTGCAGCCCATGGGGATCCATGGGGGATGCAGAGATCCACCTGCAGCCCATGGGGAAGGTGCCCATGCCAGAGCAGGTTGCCTGAAGGAGGCTGTGATCCAGTGGAAGACAAAGTAAAGAGAGGGGGCCTCTGCTTCCAGGCTGGAGCAGCCTGTGCTTGTAAATCTGTACCCCATGGAAGAGTGACCCATGCTGCAGCAGTTTTGGGAGGACTGCTGCTAGTGAGATTGGAGCCACACTGGAGAAGTTTGCAGAGAACTGTCTCCCATGGGAGGGACCCCATGGTGGCACAGGGGAAGGACTCCTCTCCCTGTGCAGCAGAAGAAAATCTGAGGTGACAAACTGACCAAAACCCCCATCCCGTGTCTCCCTGCACTGTTGGTGGGAAGGAGGGAGGGCTTGGGGGAAAAAAGTGATGCCTTAAGTTTTAGCTTTCATATTTTCCAGATTCTGTACTGCATTAGTATATAACTCTGAACTTCATATAAAGTGGTAGCAAGTTCTCCTCACAGTTTAGTTAGACAAAACAATCCTTTTCCAGCCCAAGAACCAAGGTCACTGTTGCAGCTTCAGGCTCAAAAAGTTTAAACAGCTAATTAAGGAGAGCAATCTGGGAGGATGGGACTTCATAACCTGAAGCTGTAATTGGACAATTAACCCCAAAACTTATAAAAGTGTGAAAACTCATGATCAGGTGTCCATTTTGGGTGGGCCATGGCTGGGCTCTTGTGCTGCCCAAGGTGTATGCTGTAAAGGCCTTTTAATAACTACCTACTTTAGTCCTTTAACACTGTCTAGCGTCTGTTCCAGGTAGCCTCTCAAGGCATCAGAAGCAGTTGAATTTTTTGCCACCTGTGTTCAAAACACAGTTCAGGCTCTTGGCTTCTCCCCAGGTCTCGATTTTCTCTGCTTCTAGGGAGAGACAGAGGGTTTTTTCCTTGCTTTTTATCAGCTTCTTATTTGTCAGGCGAGGCAAAAAAAGTTTTCCTGGGATTGTGGCTTCTTCTTCTGTAACTGTTCAGTTTTCTCCCATCTAGAACACCAGGACATCGGCCGGCTTCCCCCCCCCCCACTGCACATGCTGCCTGGATGCTGCACCCCAGCCCTGAGAGACCAAGCCACACCTACAGAAAGGACCCTGAATTTACCATCTCTTCAGAGCAGTGAGTGGTTTTATTATTTCATATTGTTCATTCTTTTCATGCCTGTGAGCACCCTGCTTGTTAAGTAAACAGTTTTGTTTTTTCACTTTCTCCAAGGAAATTTTTTCGAACCTGTGGGAACCCATGAGGGAAGGATTGCTAAAACACTCTAGAGGAGACACCCTTTTGGGACGTTTCCTCCTAAATTTGTCTCAAACCAGGACAGAGTGTTTTTTCTCCCAGTCCTTATCTCAACTCATGAAGCCTTCATTAAATTTCTCTCTCCTCTGCCCAGCTGTGGCAGGGGAGGGTGAGTGAGGGACTTTCATGGGTGCCTGACATTTGGCCAGTGTCAAACCATGACAGATTGCTGCAAGTTGAAGACCAGAAAGTGCTGATTGCTATGAGGACAGTGCACCGCCAACAATATTGCACCGCGTCTCTGTAATTCCCATCCATAAACTAATTCGTGATCAGAGGGACCCTCTCACCCTTTAACATCCCCATATGGCCAGTGAAAAAGTCTATTGGGGAATGGAGGCTGACAGTAGACTATTGGGGCCTGAATGAAGGCCTGCCACCTCAGAGTGCTGCTGTACCGGACATGTTGGAACTTCAGTATGAGCTGGAGTGAAAGGCAGCCAAATGGTGCCCGAATTGATATTGCTAATGCATTTTTTTCAATCCCTCTGTCGACAGAGTGCAGGCCACAGTTTGCTTTCACTTGGAGGGATGCACAGTGTATCTGGAATTGACTGCCCCAGGGGTGGAAACACAGTCCCTCTATTTGCCATGGACTGATCTAGACTGCATTGGAACAGAGTGGAGCTCCAGAGCACCTTTAATATATTGATATCATTGTGTGGGACAATACAGCAGAAGTAGTTCCCAAGAGAGGGAAGAAAATAATCCAAATTCTTCTGAAAGCTGATTTTGACATAAAACAAAGTTGGGTAAAGGGACCTGCATGGGAGATCCAGTTCTTGAGAATAAAATGCCAGGATGGCCGCCATCATGTGCCTATGGAGGTGGATAACAAAATAGCAACTATGATTCCACTGGCTAACAAGAAGGAAACACAAGCTTTTCTAGGCCTTGTGGGGTACTGGAGAATGCATATTCCAGGTTACAGACAGCTTGTGAGGCCCCTCTATCGAGTGACCTGGAAGAACCATTTCAAGTGGGACCTTGATCAACAACAGGTCTTTGAGCTGATCAAACAGGAAATAGCTCCTGCAGTAACTCTTGGGCCTCTTTGGACAGAGCCAGCCATGTAAAATATACTCTACACTGCAGCTGGGGAGCAGGGCCTCACCTGGACCCTCTGGCAAAGGACCTCAGGAGAAACCCGAAGTTGACCATTAGGGTTTTGGAGCCAGGGTTATCGAGGATCAGAAGCCCACTATACTCCAACTGAAAAAGAGATAGTAGCAGCCTATGAGGGTGTTTGAGCCACCTCAGAAGTTGTTGGGACATAAGCATGTCTGCTCTTGGCACCACGATTGCCCGTGCTACACTGGATGTTCAAAGGAAACATCCTCTCAACACATCATGCAACCAGCGCTACATGGAGTAAGTGGGTAGCATTGATTACACAATGAGCCTGAATGGGAAAACCCAATTGCCTAGGAATGATAGAAGAGATTATGGGCTGGCCAGAAGGCAGAGATTTTGGAGCATTACCTGAGAAGGTGACTCATGCCCAAGAAGCACCACCATATAACGAGTTATCAGAAGATGAAAAAGGCTATGCTTTATTTACTTATGGATCCTGCCATGTGGCAGGAAAACATCGGAGGTGGAAAGCTGCTGTGTGGAGTCCCACACAATGAGTCATTGAGGCTGCTGAAGAAGGCAAGTCAAGCCAATTTGCAGAAGTGAAAGCCATCCAACGAGCCCTAAAGATTGTTGAATGACAAAAGTGGCCTATATTCTGTCACTATACTGACTCCTGGATAGTGGCTAATGCAATAGAAGAAGACCATTTGGCAACACAGGAGTAAACGCATCTGGGCTGCTGCATTGTGGCAGGACATCACTGCACAGGTAGAAAACATGACTCTGAAGGTACGTCATGTACATGCTCAGGTGCCCAAAAGTCGTGCCACTGAAGAACATCAGAACAATGAACAGGTGGATGAGGCTGCTAAGATTGGAATAGCTCAGGTAGGCTTATACTGGGAGCAAAAGGGTGAGCTATTTATAGCCTAATGGGTTCATGAATGGGCTAATGCTAGGGACTGTAATTCAAACAGGCTTTGCCCCATGTCTTTTACCTTCTGCCCTGAATCACCCCTTTCCATAGGCTCTCTGGCTAAACTCAGCCTTCTTGGAGGGGACCAGAGCAGACAGAGGTGATAAGAGTAATATCACAAACTCTGGCTGTGCTAGAACTTTGCAAAAGGTGTGGTGCAAACCTCCCAGCCAGTGAGTGGCTCTGCATACCAGAGTATATCTATCTGTGTCAAGGAGCATGCAAGAGCATTGTCGTGCACAAAAGGCAACAGTACGGACCCATGCCTCTCCCTGCAGCAGTCTGGTGGCTGGAGGATCCATTTCCTGTTGACCACAGGAGAAAATTACTGGCATAAGACACAGGCTTTTTCCTCACCCTTTCCCCTTTACATCCCATGGGTCAGCATCATGCTGACAAAGGGCTCTGGTCCTTTCCACCCAAGGAGTGCTTGGCCAGCTGCAGCCTTTTCACCTATAGCCACATGCAGATTATTCAGGACAAGCATTGCTGATGCTGCAATAGGACAAGTTGGTCCAGCATGATGTCCCCAGCAGAAATACAAAGCCCCAACCAGGTCAGGAGGCCCTGCCATTTGGGAATGAAAGTCAGACTAAATCATCCTTTGACCAAGGAAGGAGGGATAATGTTTTGGGCTGGAACGTCACATAGTTAATAGGGACAGAGAATGATTTTCTGCCAAAGCTCAGGACTGTATGTCAGAACTGCTGGTTCTCCCTGAATTTTTACACTCCTGATCTTCACCATGTATGCATCAGGCAAAGAAAACCAAGATGAGTCACACAGGGTCCCATGGGTACCAGCAGTTTCCCCTATACATCACCCCTCTTGTCATCAGGATGCTTCAGTTCCTGGAGTCCCTTCTAGGAAGGCAGGGTGGGAGATCCATAGTGTTCACCGTGTGTCATCAGCAAGATCAAAGGGAACGCAAACACTGTGGTCATAATGTCACTAAGGTCACAGCACTGGGCAAACATTTGAATGAAACTCAGCAGCCACCAGCAGGACAGGCCCAGCAATTAAATGCACATGCTTAAATCAATCACCACTAAAAAGATGGACTTCCTTACAAGCTTTGGGAGCTCCTAAGAGAAGTGATAACCTACATGAGCTCTTATACAAGGCTGACTCCCTGCCATAGACCCCAAAGGGGAAGCTGAGGGATGTGCCCTGTGCAACCAGTTAGAGCAGCCAGGGACTGCTCCAATTTGAGCCAGACAGTGATGATTTCCTGACAGCCTCCCAGTTGTGACTAACAGAGGGGTAAACCCCATCCGCAACACCCCCCTCCAGATAGGCTGGAGGGAAGAGCAGAAAGGAGACATAAGTTGCTCTGCTTCTGACATCTCTCACACCAAGAGGATCCCTTTCAACTGCTTTGTCTTCCTCTTCTACAGCTCAGGTAGCTAAGAAAAGTGGCAGAGCATACCTCTAAAGTAAAGACCTTCCTGCCTTCAAATAGCATATTTCAGGTCGCCAAGCTGGGAACTGTCATCAGAGAGGTGTCAGTTTATTTATCCACCTTTACATCAGTGGCATGCTTCTGCAGCAGAAGTGATGCCAGAAGGTGGGATGAAAAGAGGGGATTTAGAGCAACAACAGATGGAGAAGTTCAGGGTTTCTCAATGTGGATGCTAAGCAGCAAGAAGTACATGAAGGTGATGCTTCTGTTGAAACGATTCCTGGTTACAAGAGCAGACACACAAAGCATGACAGAAGGGGCCAGCTACCAAGGTGAATAGAGGATGTTACAGTTTCTGGGTTTCCAGTTTTAGCCTGGGCAGGCATTGAAAATCCAACTTCCCTCTTCTGCCAAGGCAAAATGTGCCTACAGGCATCCTGGACTGTCTCCTCTTCTGAATTTTGGAGAGATTCTCCCTTGCAGGCATTACCTTTAATTCTCTTCAGCCTTCACAAGCTCATAGCAGGTCAGTATGTTGGGGTAGCTGTAAGTGTGATAAGGAGGGGAAAAAAACAAAAAAGCACTCAAAAATCCCAGGGTAGAAGGCCTGCACAAAGCCTAGAGTCCTGGCCCTCCTGGCTCCCAGCCTTGCATTGACATATGTTCACCTCAGGATACAGTTTCAGTTTTCACTCTGGTCTTAAAGCTCCCCTTGAAGTTGCTCTCACTGACCTTCACAATCTCTTTTCTTTCTGCCTCATTTCCAGCAGAGACCTCAACTGCTGCTGCCTCCCAGCAAAAGGGTGTCTCCATGACCTTTGTAATTCAACACACTGGGAAAGACTCAATCCATCCTCTCTATTCCTATCCCAACACAGACTTTAAAAGACGTCTTAGTTCCTGCTAAAAACCCAACTCCAAAACTGTGGTTTAACCTTTGACTCACTGCCTCAAAAAAAAGCTTCATAGAAGCAAGGCAGGTCCAACATCCAGGGGAAGCTGGACCTACTCTGCCTACAAAAGAACTGTGCTGACAATCTGCTGATGGATTGCAAAAGGCATGAGATATGCACAAGGGGGGGGAGAAATGTCTTTGTCCTCATCCTCAGTACAAACTGCTACCAAGATGTGTGGGGACCCCTTGCCCCACACTGCTGCAGTGATGTGGGCATGGGTAGGGCTTACAAATCTTTATAGTCTTCTGGTCTCACTCTGCCTGCACTCACTTAGCAGGTTTATTACAAAATATGCTCCACACAGGCAGATTCAGGGCCACAAAGAAGGAAGAGGGATGAGGAAGGAAGCAGGTGGGAATGGGCACTCCCTCACTACTCCTTCAAAGACTCCTCCATTCTTGCCCCCAGGTACAGCCATTGTTCCATGCCCAGATGCAACGCAGAGACAGCACATCAAGGGGTGCCACACCATTACCACCACAGCCGGTGCATAGGTGAGTGCAGCAATAGCACTCCTGACTCTTGCCCTGTCTGAGATGAGCACAGACTCATATCACATGTTGTAGGAGGCAGGGCCGTGGGACTGTCTGCAGTCATACACCCTGCATGAGGGGATGCAGAGGGGATGGAAGGTGCGGCCAGCCCTCCCTGCTCTAGCAGGATCCCTGGCATAGAAGGCAGTATGGAACAGGGCTGCTTTGCAGCACCCAAAAATTCCAGCCCTACAGCTGAGATGGGGCAGGGCTGCCCTGAAACATCCTGAAATGCCAGCTCCATGGTAGACAGAGTAGGTTTGCACTGCTGCATTCCAAAACACCACTGTTCTGGGTAAGCCAAAATGTTATTTGTATTCCATATATATCTGTGACCAAAACTGTAGAAGCAGCAGCCTGCAGTAGCCATCCTGGACTTAACGAGAGTCCTGTATAGAAGAGCAACTTGTTACACTTAACTTTGATAAAGACTCTGTTCTTTTGGGAAAGATGCATACCAGAGGAATGACTACAGCCATAAACACCACGTGTGGATGTTTTTCCTTTGCCTCCCAGAATGCTGGGAGGCAGTATGTTTGAGTGAATGGCTGATAAGGGCAGAAATGTCCACTCTAATGAATGTTTGGAGGTGTAGGCTGTTTTGTCTTCCCTTCTGCGCATTCCCAAGGCTTTCTTTAAACTTTCCCATAGTAGAAGCATATAAATACTGGAGTATGTGTAATAAAGATGGATCCTGCTGGAAGAAGCAGTGGTCTCTGTTTTTTTCCAAGCTGCTGCAAAAATTGTTATGGTCTCTTTAAGACCTGGCACTGCAGCAAGAAACAGAACTTCAAGGTCCGGGGTGTTGCCAGGGTCCCTTAAAAAAGTTGGAGTCATCCAAGCAGACACACTTTTGCCTCATGCCATTTGCTCAAGGCAGAGGCTCCACTTCTTTTTTTTTGTTGTTTCTCTCTTGCATTTTGCTTTTTGCATTTTGCTTTTTGCCTTTCCCTGTTGCTCTCACCAGGAGAGTTGAAGCAGCGCAACAGGAGGCTCCCCTTATTGGAGGAAAGGGATTGGTTAAAACTATAAGGGTCATTCCAGTGTCCACCTCTTAAATTGTCTTAAACCAAGACAACCACCTTGCAGCACTCTAAAATGACATTTCCTACCAGCTGCTGTAACTTTGCCCCTTACTGGTCCTGCTCCATCTCCCCCTGTGTCCCAGGCCACAGGGAAACTAAGGCACAGTGTGCTGTCCCTGCCCTGGAAAGTGGGTGAGCTGCCCTCAGCACTAGACAGAGTGTGGGGAGCAGAGCAAGGGCAGTACTGTCACATCTGAAAACCTCAGTGACTACATCTACATGAAGACTGACCCACATGCTCTCTGGCACCAGAGGGGTTGGGGACATGCAGGGCTCTGCATCAGATGCATGTAACTTAGCAAGGCCCAGAAAAGAAAGATAATGCCATACAGGAACCAAATTAAAGACCCAGATACAGCATTATAAACCAGAAGAGTGCTCTGGCTCCCAAAAGGCTGGTAGGGGACTGAGGTTTTCCTTGAGAGCAGAATGTTGCATTCTTTACTTTAAAAGATTTGTGTTTTGAGTAAAGACTTACATTCGCTGGTCCAGCTCTAGGAGCTAAGTTTCCAGGTACTGCCCTCAGCCTCTCTGCTTTTACCACATCCCTCCAAAAGCCCTTTTGGGCCCTGCTCACCAGTTAAGACTTCCCAGGACCCAGTCTTACCTCCAGCTCTTGCTCTACTGAAGCACAGGAGTGCTCACTCACACCAGCATACTTTAAAATCCCTAGGTAGCAAATCATCACTCATCTACCTTGTAGACAGAGAAGCTAATGATAAAGATTTGTTCATTCAGGCTCCAGTTCAAACATCTCACTAATGTTATTAAAGTTACTATTTCTTTATTGCATTTCTCAAGATTACAATGAAGTTAAGAGCTCAGCATTAAGCAGTTCAACTGGGCCACTGAATGGGAAAGAAGAGCTCAAGCTGCAGGAAAATGCATAGCTGTCATGCACTGTTATCTAACAAATCTCTTGGCATCTTTCTCCAGCCTCAGATCTCAGACCCTTTCACTCCTCTTCAAGGAAGTGTGTTCAGGTGGTATTTGCTGTTGTTAACATGCAAAGTATAACATTCACAATAGCCTTGTGTGACAGTGTGCTTCCCCCACCCCTTTTTCTGCTTGAGCAATGGCCATCAGTGGTCCTGATGGCTGCATCTGGCTTACAGATAATAACACAATAATTAAGGGATATAAGTCTTGTTCAACAGCTGAGGGCTAGTTGAGCATGCACCAACCCAAAATATGGCTGGTATGCAAATATGACTATCAGTCAATCATCTTTAAAATAGTGGACAGCCCAGGGCCCGTTGAGCTCTCCTGCATGGCAGCAGGCCATACACCAGGATTTCCCCTTGACTAAGGATGCCTCTCAAGGCTACTCTTTGAGATTGAGAGATTCCTTGCTGCAACAGATCCTCAGTAAGTGATAACATGCTAAATTTTGAAATCTTAGCTAAGTGATATAAAGGATTGATTGCACACAGATAATCCTTTAGAAATAAACCATTGACCAAGTTCGGGACTAGGATTGAATCCAGCCACACCTAGACTCCTCTTAGAAGGAGTTTAGAAAGCAAGGGAGTCCTCATGACTCAATGGGAGGGTCTCCCTGACAGTTTTGTTTGACCCTGTCCTCTATGAACTAAATAATCAAGTGCACCTTGCCATCGAATACTGTTAACACACTCGTATTTACCACTGAGTTTTGTTAACTCACTGTTTTATATCAATAAAGTATATTGTAGCTTCCCTCTTAAAAGTGAAGTGCATCACTCCATTCATGACAATTTGCCCCAACTCTATCTCCCAGGAAAACACAATAGTAGATTAAATTCATTATCCCCTATAGCTTTATGGCTCAATCTTTTCATTTATCTCTTAACACACATCTGAGATGTATCAAGTTTCAGGCAGGCTCACTACAAAGAAAATTCCTTGTTCTTTCCTTACAAAGATTTGTACAAGCAATACCTTTTCTTTTTGGTAGGAAAAAAGCAAAAACCAATTAAAAAAAACCAAATAAACAATCAAACTCAACAAAACAAAACACAACACAAAAAAGACCACTTAGACGTTCACTTGAAAACAGATTTTGACTTTTTTTCCAAACCACTACTTTGGTCAGACCTTTTCCAAGCTCTGGAGGGCAGTATTCTCACTGTTTCTCCCACTGGTGCAGTTCCATCAGCCACATTTGGAGTTGTGTAATAAGGAAGCTTTCAAGGCTGAGATGCCTTTTCCTTCCCAAAAGTAACCAGAACATAAACACAGGCATTTCCTGGTAAACTGTTCCTTCTTGCTTCCATCCTCTGCTACAGAGCTGGTCTCTGATAGCAGCATTCCTACCAGAAGCACCACTGCATTTTGCCCAGTTACTCTAACGGTAGGATATTGTAGGGAAAACAGAATTAAACAGAGCTGTAATATATAATACATCATTCCTACTGAGCTGCCAGTGTCCTCATGTGACTCCTGTCAAGTGTGAATGACAGGTATCCCTTCAAGGAAGATCTTTCAAATTCTCGAAGAAAATGGACCACCACTGAGGGAGATATCCAATATCTGAGGGAATGAGGCATGATGGGGTCGATCTATAACAACCTGGATGATGACCAGGCATCCAAAGAAGTGAATGAAATCTGGTGCATGCAGTCCGTGTGGCAGATGTTTATACTAAGTGCACCAATATCATACACACACAGTCTGGTGATAATGAGCTGGATAGACATGGAGGCATCAACTACAGATGGACTTGCCAGCCAACTCTGAGAATATGAAGACAATCTCACTTCCTCCATGTGGGCCTGTGCCTTGGCTGCAGCCAGACTGACCCAAAAATTGTTTGAGCAATTTAAGTAAGATAGGTCTTCCTTACACACTCCAATCAATGTCTCAGCTATTAAGAGTCAGCCTTTTCCTGTTCAAGGGAAAGGGTACTGGTAGCACAAACCACATGCAACCCTGTGGTTCTTCCTGTGACGGCTAACAGCTGGCCTGAAGGCCTCACAGACACAAGCAACCCTGACCGTAACTTGATCACCCTATACCCATGAAAGAAAAGAAGTAGACATCTTTAAGGAAGAAGGCACTGAAGGGCGGAGGGACTTGGCTGCAGGGAACGGATGCCAGCCAATCTTTGACGAGCACATACTCAGGCAGCTATTGGTCAGTGAACTGGGTAGTAACAAGTTACTAGCCAATTGGGATCAAGTGCACGATTTTTGAAAACCATATGAATGTGAGTTGTGAACAATAAAGTTTGCTGTTGCTGCATGAGCCTTGGAGTGTCGTGTCGTGTCCATCTCAACTGCCACATGGTGACCCTGATGTAATTGGTAACAGCCAGCTGCGTGGAGAGGGAGGAGACGGAGCCCAGTGGAGAAAGGCAGCATGGAGAGCTGCAAAGTCCTGATGTGTAAATAAGGTTTGACGCTGGGGACATGGGGACTCAAGCCTCAACCTAAGAGAAAGCTGAGTTGACTGTACGGACCCTTATGTTGGGCAAATGAGGGATAAAAAACGATGAACAGACACTGCAAACTTTATTGCTGTGGTGCAAGAGCTAAGTGTTAGATGTTACCACAGAAGCCGCATTTAGTATTAAAAACTGGGAATGGGCTGGTGAATTGATTTTTGAGTCAGCCTCTCAAGGCAATGAGACTGCTAAAAATATTATGTCTACCTAGAGAACTGGCGCATGCAGCACCAGCAGACCAGCACCAGCGGGCGCACTGCGGGTCCCAGCCATGCGAGTCTGGGGCCGCTCCGGCAGGCACCCCGGGAGGGCCCGAATCTGCGCCGTCCTCCTCCACGGAATATCTCGTGGAAATTCCACAATGGGGACAGTCCGCTGTGATCATCCCCCCTCCCCGGTCCAAACGCGCTTTTGGCGCTTCCAGCGCCGGGAAGGCGCAGGGGGAAGAAAAGAACTCCCGCCGCCGCCACGGCACAGGAGTTGGGGGCGCTGGCGGCGCCGTACCCGCAGGGCTTCTGCAAGCCCCGAGATCTCCCGCACTCCAACGTCTGCGGGGTGCGGGTACGGGCGAGGTCTGCTCCACGGACCCTGCGCCCACCTCAGCGGCTGCGCCGAGGGAGGGCAGGCTTTCCTTACTTCTGTGCCTGCATGGGGTGGGAATCAGTGGTCCCGTCGACAGTGCGTGCGCACGGGAGGGGGCTAAATCCCCCCCACTCCAGCACCGCGTCCGCGGTGCAGGAACGGGAGAGAAAGCTCCACCATCTCCCCTGGCACCTAGCCCGGGAGACAGTTCCAGGCTGGAGCCATCCTCTGAAACCCCAGAACTGGGAGGCTGCGAATAGCACAGCACCCCTTCCAGCCTTTTCCAGGTTGCTAGCAACCTCAAAAGATCCACGCTGCAATCTGCAGTAAAAAACTGGAGCAGGTGGTCACCCAGGGATCTCTATTCCACTGTGGAGAAAGCAGCCTGGATGATGCAGAAAAAAACATGGGTTCTAGCATAATAAAACAATTCTTGGAAGTCCCCTCCAGGAATGGAGGCTCCTTCCCTCTCAAGGACCTCAAGCCAAAGGTCCAACACGAGGGCATCATCCGAGGAAGAGGTAGAGTTCATCATCTCTTACCACTTATTACCTCAGACACACAGCAGGCTGCAGTTCCATGCAAGGTCACCAGATGTTGCAATATCGGACACACAAAGGACGAGGCAGACAGCAGAAAGGCAGGAAAGTCCTATTTTAATTTTTCTGACTCCATTTATATACACTTTTTACAGAAGGCAAAAGATTGGCTACACAGGTTGCCACCTCTCCGACCTCATAGGTGAACATCACCATCAATCATATTTCTCCTCCCAGAGGAGAAATATGTAAACAAAATAGATAATTCTAAATATATACATAGTTTACATGAAGCTGCGTGAGAATCTCCACTACAAACTGCAAACACTGAAAAGTAGGAAAATTCAGGGCAACAGGGGTAGATGCCTCCTTAGTAAGTTTGCTGACAACACAAAGCTGGGACGAGTGGCCAATACCCCAGAGTGCTGCGCAGGCATTCCAAAGGACCTCGACAGGTTGGAAAGATGGGCAGAGAAGAACTGTCTGAAGTTCAACAAAAGCAAAAGCAGGGGCCTGCACCTGGGGAAGAATAACCTCAGGCACCAGTACAGGCTGGGGGTGACCTGCTGGAAAGCAGCTCTGTAGAGAAGGACCTGGAGGTCCTGGTGGACAACAAGCTGTCCATGAGCCAGCAGTGCCCTTGTGGCCAAGAAGGCAAATGGGATCCTGGGGTGCATTAAGAAGAGCATTGCTAGCAGGTCAAGGGAGGTGGTCCTGCCCCTCTACTCAGCCCTGGTGAAGCACATCTGGAGTGTTGAGTTCCATTCTGGGCTTCTCAGCACAAGAGAGACATGGAGCTCCTGAAGTGGGTCCAGAGGAGGGTGCCAAGGATGATTAAGGGACTGGAGCATCTCTCTTATGAGGGAAGGCTGAAGGAGCTGGGCCTGTTCAGCCTTAAGAAGAGACAACTGAGAGGGGACATCACCAATGTCTATCAGTATCTGAAGGGAGGGTGTCAAGAGGATGGACCAGGCTCTTCTCGGTGGTGCCAAGCAATAGGATGAGAGGCAATGGGCAGAAACTGATGCACAGGAAGTTCCACCTGAACATGAGGAAGAACTTCTTTACTGTGCAGGTGACTGAGCACTGGAACAGATTGCCCAGAATGATGCCTTAAGTTTTAGCTTTCATATTTTTCAGATTCTGTACTGCATTAGTATATAACTCTGAACTTCATATAGAGTGGTAGCAAGTTCTCTTTATAACTTAGTTAGACAAAACAATCCTTTTCCAGTCCGAGAACCAAGGTCACCGTTGCAGCTTCAGGCCCCAAAAAGTATAAGCAACAGCGAATTGGGGGGAGCAACTGGGAGAATGTGATTTCATAACCTGAAGCTGTAATTGGACAATTAACCCCAATATGCAAATAGACCAAAACCTTTAAAAGTGTGAAAACTGGTGATCTGTCATCCATCTTGGGTGTAGCCTCTGTGAGACTCCTGCACTGCCCAAGGTGTACCTTGTGAAGGCCTTTCAATAAATACCTGTTGCAGTAGCCCTCTTGTTAGAGGGTAGAAATGAGCCAAGACACAGACTTCTTGTTTATCATAGCATGAAAAGGGTCCTGGTTTATTCCTTTTTACAGCTTAGGCATTCTGACTCCAACTATTCACTGACTCTGGCTCCAGCAAGACCCTACTGTAGGTTTCCCTTGCAGCCTCTGACTGCTGGTTATTTCCTGCTAAACTATGACTGCATATATTAGTTTGCAGACTCTGAATGCAGGCTTTTACCTAGCTAGACTATGACTGGAGGTTCCAACAACAGGCTCTAACTGCAGACCCAGACTGACCTCACAGCACTGATTCTCTCTCCCCAGGATCCTTCTTCATGATTATCCATGATTATTCTCCCCTCACCAGCTAATCCACTCCCTTTTATCACACATTTTTATTGGATATAGCTGTGACCCATCAGGGGAGAGGCTGTATTGGGTAGTTAACACAGCTGTTACTTATCAGGGACAAGGTCACCTGTATTCCCTTCTCCTACAAATACCTACCCTTTATCTTTTAACTCTGTCCAGCCTCTGTTCTAGGTAGCCATTCCAGGCATCAAGAGAGGTTGTGGAGTCTCCCTCACTGGAGATATTCAAGAACCATCTGGATGCAATTCTGTGCCATGTGCTCTGGAATAACCCTGCATGAGCAGGGAGGTTGGACCAGATGACTCACTGCAATCCCTTCCAACCTGACCCATTCTGTGATTTGGTGGGCATTTCTGGACATTTTCTGGACATTTTGCAAGGATGGTCCATAGACTAAGGAAATTATATTTGTGTATTCCATCAAGGGTTGTAAAGGGAGCAGGAGGTAGTTGATGAGGTTGTATTGAATAGTGTGGAACATGAGCATGACATAAATGGTATGGAAAAAAGGGTGGAGACTGCTGGTTTTAGCTGGGATAAAGTTAATTTTCTTCATACTAGCAACTATGGGACTGTGTTTTGAATTTGTGTTGGAAACAGTGATGATAACACAGGGATGTTTTCATTACTGCTGAGCAGGGTTTACACAGAGCCAAGGCCTTTTCTGCTTCTCACACCACCCCACCAGTGGGTAGGCTGGAGATAGACGAGAAGTTGGGAGGGGACACAGCCAGGACAGCTGACCCCAACTGACCAAAGGGTTATCCCATATCATATGGCATCATGCTCAACAATAAAACTAGGGGGGAAGTTGTTGCAGGGCTGCTGTTCAGGTACTAGCTGGGCATGGGTCAGTTGGTTGTGGGCAATTGTTTTCATTTGCATCACTTGTCTTTTTTGGTTTTTCTCTTTGTTTTTTTGATTTTCATTGCAATTTTTAATTAATATTATTTTATTTCAACTATTAAACTGTCTATCTCAATCCATGAGTTTTCTCACTTTTACCCTTCTGATTCTCTTCCTCCATCCCACCAAGGAGAGGAGTGGGTGAGCAGCTGCATGGTGCTTAGTTGCCAGCTGGGGTTAAACCACAAGACACATAGATATAATAATGGAAAGGATTTGGTTTAGACACTTTAGGTAAGTGAGGAATGCAAAGTTCTTCCAAATTCCTGGGACACTATGCCCCTGCAAAACCTTTGCACACAAGAATACAGGACTCTTGCATAGCTCTTAGAAGGGAGTCACAGGATCACACACAAATAGGAGCTCAGAGGGACACCAGCAATGTTTGGAGGCCTAAGTTAGCCCCAGCAGATGATCCTCTGCTCCATTCATAGAAGAGAGAACCAAACAAGGATCCAGCTGTCCCAACACTCCCATGAACAGGATCTTTGAATGTCCAACCTACTTGCAACAGATGGTAGGGCAAAGAGGGGATTCCTCACATAACTCCAGTGCCACTAATCATGAGGAACCCAGGGCCCCATCTCTAAAGAGGAAGCAGCATTTCCTTTGGGTTTCCAATGGAAAGACGACCTTCACATAGATCAGCTGGTAAGACCAAGGGGCAATGGCAATCCACACATGCTAAGAGCAGGCTGAAGGACATTTAGCCAAACTGCTTTCTGTTGAAGATATAACCCTCACTTTGACTGTAGAAGTGGTGGCTCCTGGTCGACCTTAAGCTGACTTTTTCCCATGAGGAAGTACATACCAAAGGATCATCTCCAGCCATAAATACCTATGTGAGAATGTTTTAAGTGGCCCAGAACACTGGGCCGTGAAGGCTGTGTGGGTTGTGTGAGAGTGTCCAAGATAAACACTAGAAACATCTGCTCTGCCATTTATTTGCATGATTGGTTAGTCTCCTACTCACTGGCTACATAGTTTGATCCTAAACTTGTACACAGAAAAAACATATAAATACTTGTGTGTGCTTAGTAAAGCAATTCTGTCGATTTAGAACAGGGTCCATGCCTCAATTCCTACATTGACAGGTCTTTGAGTTTGTCAGCAGAGCAGCATGTCCCGTCCCTGACAGAAGCAAGTCTATCCAAGGGTCTGCAAGTTGTACCAGCTTGTGGATTACTGCCAGCTGCACTAAACTGAACTAATGTAGTTAATTCAGCCTGACTATAACCTCACAGATATCACCTGGGTTAGGCAATATCCAAATCAAAGAGGTTCATTCTATGATTAGGTAATGGGAAAAGCTGCTGCATTACACATATACAGGAGATTTGCTGTCCCTGGAGGTATCATAGAATGGTTTGGGTTGGAAGGAACCTTAAAAAGACCTAGTTCCAACCCCTCTGCCATGGGTAGGGACACCTTCCACCTGACCATGTTGCTAAAGCCCCATCCAACCTGGCTTCGAACTCTTCCAGGGATGGGGCATCCACTGCTTCTCTGGGCAGCCTGTTCCATTGCCTCACCACCCTCACAGTAAAGAATTTCCTCCTTATATCCAATATAAACCTACCCTCTTTCAGTTTGAAGCCATTTCCCCTTATCATGTCACTCCATGCCCTTGTAAAAAGTCCCTCTCCAGCTCTCTTGTAAGCCCCTGTGGAGACCCTTCAGCAACTCAATGTAATACCGAGAGTCTGGCCTTGGCAAGACAGACCCTAGCTACCCCTCCTGCCTGAGGGGATACTTCCAGTGTGCTCTGTACACAATGGTTTGGCCAGTCCTGCCCCCCCTCAATGACCTTGGCCTTGTGGTTCTTTCCCCCTCGGTGTGTCTCCATTGGCTACAGGTCAATGCCCTCACCTGCCCTTTGCCCCACCCCCAGACCCTCTACTTAAGGGGAGACGAGGGGCGGGGTCCGCTCTCTTGGCCCTGGCTCCCTTTGGCTCCTGCAATAAACCTGGCTGGAATTGACCCGAGGTCAGAGCCTTCTCTTCTCCTAGCTGAACTAGTCGCGTGGTGTGTGTAGGTGTGGTAGCTGATCCCCCTGCCTGAGAATTCCCAAGGGGCTTTTCCATGAGAGAGGCCTTTTGGGCTCAGCTTCAGCTCCACTCCTTAAAGACACACAGCTACAAGCCCCTTTAGGTACAGAAAGGCCACAATAAAGTCACCCTGGAGCCTTCTCTTTTCCAGGCTGAACAATCCCAATTCTCTCAGCCTTTCCTCAGAGGAGAGGTGCTCCAGCCCTCTGATCATCTTTGTGCCCCTCCTCTGGACTCACTCCAAGTTATTTCATCTGCAAGGGGTAACAAAAAAGTGTATCCAACATGGTGAGCCTTGTGTTAAAACGCCTCTTGCCAAAAGGTAGGGGAGTCCAGAAAGGATGCTGTGAGCTTGGTGGATTGGGATCTGAAAACAGCTCCAGCAGAACAGAGGACAAACTCTTTTTTTTTTTTTTTTTTGTCTTAGCCACATAACATGTTTCTTTTTCATCATTAAAGGAAATGCAAGATCCCAGCATGGAGAAGGTATTAGTGATTGCCACAACTCAGATGGGTAAAGGGGCTGCTCTGCTGCTGCCCCATCATGTGGTTAGGAGTTCTTAATGCACAATGAAGCACTGACATGAACAAAAGACTCCTTCCTTCTTTCCTTTTAACTTCACAGGTAAATCTATCCCTGCCTCACTCACTATGTGTACCACTTCAGCATCAGGCTGAAGGACAAGATGGCCTGAGGCTCAGTCTCTAACTCTGAACTGGCCCCAACTTCCCTGGCAGACACTTCAGAGGAAGACCCACACAGCCTGGGCAGCCACAGATCCTAAGGAACAGCTTCCCCATGTAACCTCTTCTGAGCAAATTGTATCTGAGGCGAGAGAGGGGCTTGGTGTGCACAGGGATGGAGCAGGAAGCTCACAGTCATCCCAGCCTGCTCCAGGCTGGTTACCTCAGAGTAGCAAGGACCTAGCCTTTGCATTTCTTGATGGGGGCAATACAAAGACTACCAATCCAGCCATAGGAGATGCAATTAAAAGGAAGCTGAACAGATGCTTCCCTTGTTCTTGCTAGCCATTCAGGCGCAGGATGGGGCTTCCTCCAGCCATGGGAGGTGCAATTAAAAGAAGGCTCTAGGGAGTGCAGCCACCTGGAGAGCAACGAACAAGAGCGAGCAAACAGGGGCGTGGCACGTCTCTGAGGGTGTGGCACAGCAGTTTGCATGGCAGCTTGCCAGGCAGGGCAAGCAGGCAGGGTTGCAGGCATCCTCCTGCTAGTGGCGTTTTTATTTTATTTATCTTGATTTTGGTTGGTGGTTTTGCTTTTGGGTTTTTTTCTTTCAGCAATGGTCTAAATGATCAAAAGCTATACCTAGGAAAAGTGTACCAAGCCAAACAGAACCCTCCAAGAAGGACATGTCTGTCCAGACCTCTTCCTGTGAGGAGTGTTTGAGCCTGTCAGTAGTACCAGGGGCCAGTGCAAAAGATGCCTGCGTGCGGTGCGAACAGGTGAATGATCTCTGGTGGCTGAGCTTAAGGAAGAAGTAGAAAGACTAAGGAGTATCAGGGAAAGTGAAAGGAAAATAGACTGGTGGAGTTTCACCCTTCCATCCCTGAGAGAAGCCCACCAGGAGTCAGAAGACTCCCATGCCTCCTACCATCAGGTGGAAGGAGGACACCTAGTTGATGAAGGGGAATGGAAATGGGTCCCTCCACAGGGAGGAAATAAAAATTCCTCCTGACCCCCATCACCTACCCAGGTGCCACTTCAGAATTGGTATGAGGCCCTGGATCTAGAAGGTCAGCCAGATGATGTAGAAGAAAATGATCTGCCCAGTGAGCTTCCCAATTACACTTCATCTGTCAGACGGATCACTACCTCTAGCATTAAAAAGAAAAGAAGGGTAGTCGTAGTGGGTGACTCCCTTCTGAGGGGAACAGAGTGCCCTGTATGTTGACGAGACCCATTCCACAGGGAGATCTGCTGCCTCCCAGAGGCCCAGGTCTGGGATGTCACCAGGAGACTCCCTGGGCTCATTTAGCCCTCTGATTATTACCCACTGCTGATACTCCAGGCTGGCAGTGATGAGATTGAAAAGAAGAGCACCAGGGAAATTAAAAGGGACTTCAGGGCTCTGGGTCGAGTGGTC
The DNA here is from genome assembly GCA_024734555.1 of Trochalopteron elliotii. NCBI lineage: Eukaryota > Metazoa > Chordata > Aves > Passeriformes > Leiothrichidae > Trochalopteron > Trochalopteron elliotii. The sequence continues at coordinate 21,658 of JANPWX010018260.1, read as the reverse complement.
GATGGGGCAGAAGCACAGGCAGTGTTCTGCTCAGTCCCTTCAGTGGCAGTGACAAATGATGAAAGAAACAGGAGAACCCACATTATCAACAAGTGGCTTAAGGGCTGGTGCCATCGGCAGAATTTTGGGTTCTTTGATCATGGGGCAACTTTCACAGCACCTGGCCTGCTGGAGCCGGATGAGCTACTCTGTTCAGGGCAAAAGGATTTTAGCCCATGAACTGGCAGAACTCATTGCGAGGGCTTTAAATCAGGTTTGAAGGGGTAAGTGGATGCAACTGGGCTCTCCAGAAACAAGCCCAAGGGTAGTAAGCCACAGTCAGGGGTGAAATCAGCAGCCCAGTTGAAGTGCATGTACACTAATGCATGCAGCATGGGTAACAAACAAGAGGAGCTGGAAACCATGGTACAGCAGCAAAGCTGTGACATAGTCACCATTACGGAAACATGGTGGGATGACTCGCATAACTGGAGTGCTGCGATGGATGGCTACATGCTCTTCAGGAGAGACAGGATAGGGAGAAGAGGTGGAGGAGTATCTCTTTATATTAGGGATGCTCTTCATGTCATGGAAATTGAAACTAATGATGATAAAGTCAAGTGCCTATGGGTAAGAATCGGGGAAGGCTAATAAGGCTGACATCCTGCTGGGAGTCTGTTATAGACCACCCAACCAGGAAGAAGAGGTGGATTGCTTATTCTACAAGCAGCTGGAGTATGTTTCAAGATCACCAGCCCTTGTTCTTGTAGGTGACTTTAACCTACCAGACATCTGCTGGGAACTCAACACAGCAGAAAAGAGGCAGTCCAGGAGGTTCTTAGTGTGTGGAGGCCAACGTCTTCTCACAGCTGGTGAGTGAGCCTACCAGGGGAGGGACTACACTTGACCTGTTGTTTGCAAACACAGATGGGCTGGCGGGAGATGTAATGGTTGGAGGCTGTCTGGGGCACAGTGATCATGAAATTATAGTTTTCAATATTTGCTGAAATAAGGAGGGGCATCAACAAAACTTACACACTGGACTTCCAGAGGGCAGACTTTGGCCTATTCAAGAGACTTATTCGGAGAGTTCCTTGGGAAGCAGCCCTTAAGAACAAAGGAGTCCAGGAAGGATGGGTGTGCTTCAAAACAGAAATCTTGAAGGCACAGGAACAGACTGTCCCTATGTGCTGAAAGATGAGTCGATGAGGAAAACAACTGGCCTGGATGGGCAAGGAGCTTTTGAAGGAACTAAGGAGAAAAAAGAGGGTATATCACCTTTGGAAGGAGGGTCAGGTATCTCAGGAAATGTTTAAGGGAATTGCTAGGGCATGTAGAAAAAATTAGAGCGGCAATAGCCCAGTTAGAACTCAAACTGGCAACTTCTGTGAAGGACAATAAAAATATTTTTATAAATACATTAATGGAAAAAGGAAGTGCAAGGACAACCTTGCAATTCTCTATTAGATGTGGGAGGGAATTTAGTAACTAAAGATGAGGAAAAGGCAGTGGTACTTAACACCTTTGCCTCAGTTTTCAACAGAAAGACAGGTTGTCCTCAGGACAACTGTCCTCCTGGGCTGGTAGATTGTGTCAGGGAGCAGAACAGCCCCCTGTTATCTAAAAGGAAGCAGTCAGAGACCTGCTGAGACACTTAGATGCTCACAAATCCATGGGACCAGATGGGATCCATCCTAGGGTGATGAGGGAGCTGGCAGATGAGCTTGCAAAGCCACTCTCCATCATTTATCATCAATCCTGGCTCACTGAGGAGGTCTCAGATGACTGGAAGCTGGCCAATGTGCTGGCCATCCACAAGAAGGGCCAGAAGGAGGATTGGGGAAACTACGGGGCAGTCAGCCTGACCTCAGTACCTGGCAAAGTTACACAGCACCTACAGGATGGCCAGGGGATCAGACTCAGTCAGCATGGGTTTAGGAGGGGCAGGTCGTGCTTGACCAACCTGATCTCTTTTTATGACCTGCCTGGCGGATGCAGGAAAGGCTGTGGATGTTGTCTATCTGGACTTCAGCAAAGCCTTTGACACCATCTCCCACAGCATACTCCTGGAAAAGCTGGCAGCCCACAGCTTGGACAGGAGCACTCTTTGCTGGGTTAAGAACTGGCTGGATGGCTGGGCCTAGAGAGTGGTGAACAGTGCTGCATCCAGTTGGTGGTCAGTCACTAGTGGTGTCCCCCAGGCATCAGTGCTGGGGCCTGTCCTGTGTAATATCTTCATTAATGATCTGGATGAGGGGATTGAGTCCACTGTCAGTAAATTTGCAGACGAGAGCAAGCTGGGAGCATGTGTCGATCTGTTGGAGGGTAGGAGGACCCTGCAGAGGGACCTGGACAGGCTGGATAGTTGGGTCAAGTCCAACAGCATGAAGTTTAACAAGTCCAAGTGCCAAGTCTTGCACTTTGGCCACAACAACCCCCTGCAGTGCTACAGGCTGGGGACAGAGTGGCTGGACAGTGCCCAGGAGGAAAGGGACCTGGGGGTACTGGTCGACAACCGACTGAACATGAGCCAGCAGTGTGCCCTGGTGGCCAAAAAGGCCAATGGCATCCTGGCCTGTATCAGGAATAGTGTGGCCAGCACGACCAGGTTAGTCATTCTTCCCCTGTACTCAGCACTGGTGAAGCCGTACCTTGAGTTCTGTGTCCAGTTCTGGGCCCCTCAGTTTAGGAAAGACGTTGATATGCTTGAATGTGTCCAGAGGAGGGCAACAAGGCTTGTGAAGGGCTTGGAATACAAGCCCTATGAAGAGAGGCTGAGGGAGCTGAGGTTGTTTAGCCTGGAGGAGACAGTGGTGATCTTATCGCTCTACAACTACATGAAAGGTGGTTGTAGTCAGGTGGGGGTCGGTCTCTTCTCCCAGGCAACAACTGACAGAACAAGAGGACAGTCTTAAGCTGTGCCAAGGGAAGTTTAGGTTAGACATTAGAAAAAATTCTTCACTGAAAGAGTGATTGCACACTGGAATTGTCTGCTCAAGGAGGTGGTGGAGTCACCGTCCCTGGACATGTTTAAAAAAAGACTGGACATGGCACTCAGTTCCATGGTTTAGTTGATGAGGAGGTGTTAGGTCATAGGTTGGACTAGATGATCTTAAAGGTCCTTTCCAACCTAGTTTATTCTGTGCTTCTGTAATCTTCCTGAAACACTTCACTGTTACTCTAAGCCTTATACACCATGGGCAAGGGCCTCCTTGAACTACAAAATCCTGGTAAAATACAGGCAACACTTAACTGTTTCCAACAGAAAGTACGATCGTGTCTGCCACAAGCTCTAGGTGGAGTCTCAGCTCTGCTTGTTCAGGTGAAGGACAGCGAGCAGCAGAGACCAGCAGCTGGGAAAAACTCCTGTTCAATACTGCTGGTGCACAAAAGGACAAGTGCAGCAAGCAGCACAGACAGCAAGTTTCCAAGGACTTAAAACACACTGAGCTCCCAAGAACTGCATGCAGAGTTCAAAGATCTTAACAGCACCAGTCATACACATCCAGGCTGCCTACACTGCACTTCCAGCATGTTGGGAGGCAGGAACATCCAGCAAGCCTGGGCTGTGGGAGCATCGCTCCTGAGTGACACCTATTTCAACAAGCTGGCCCTCTGGGCCAAAGGGAGAAGAGAACAGGGTTCCCCAGCTTCTTCACAAAGCCCTGGTGAAGGATGAGAAAGCAATAATGATTGAACAAGTCCTAACCCTAGTGTAAGGCTGAAACAGATGGGAAAGGCAGGTCTTAGCTGTTGGCACCTGCAGTGTGGTCTTGGGGTTGCTTGTTCCAGCTGTGTTGGGTCACTGGGAAAGACAAGCACACAAATACATGTTCATCTCAGCTGAGAAATACCCCACACTAGAAGACCTTCCAAATGCTGGGCAGGCAGTATTTGCTCATCTGAGTGAAATGAGTTTGCGACATATGGACAGAACCAAAGGACCCTGAGCACCCCAGCCCTCAAAGATCCTGCTATGTCTTTTACCAGTGCTGAGGATGCTCCTCTGACTACAGCCCTCCCTCACAGGGTTTCAGTTATCACCCTGATTTTCTCCGTGACTCCAGATTGGGTGCAGAGTTCGTTCCCCAGAGAGGGCTACTACTATGGTTGCTGCCACTGTCCCTCTTCCCCAGATTTTAGAGGTGAAAAAAGTCCTTTCTGCACCCTCAGCTTTGTCTTCTCTGCCCACTGCAGCTATACCATTGCTCTGCCACACAGACTTTGCCAGTACTTGGGTGAGTGTGCTGGCACCCTGTAAGAGACGGTCCGAAGATCCCTCATCTGCCTCACGACCATCATCAAGGACAGAGACTGAAACCCATAAAAGGACTCTAAAACCCAACACAGGAGTTCTGGCCTGGCTGAGGTGGGATGTTTGCCAAGTGTTGCCTGCAGGTGTGTTCAATGGAAAAACCCGGCACGCATTTCCATCGGAACATCAGAACCTGAGCAGAAACAATGGGCAAGTCACGGTGAATTGACAGCACTTGCTGACGGCCGTACCTGTTCCCGTTAACACTGCACTTGCTGACGGCTGACCTGTTCTTGTTAACACTGTGCTTGCTGACGGCTGACCTGTTCTCAGTTCTCTCAAGACGAACACACCGTGATGATTTCCTCACCTTTTGGCCAACTGCCTGTCGCTTTGGAAAGGACTATAAGGACCCCTAAGTTAACCAAAGACTTTGAGATCTCCCCACAGAAGAAGACGGATCTATTGGCTGGGCCACGAGGACTTCGTCTCTCCGTTGGTAGCTATTACCCACCCCTTCTTTCTCTTTTCTCGCTGTCCTTTGTTTCCCTTCAAATCCTTCTATCGCATTTGATGTTGGCACTAATAAAAGTGCATTTCTTTTGATGAATACTGAAATCCCCTCTGTGTTGTTTTTTGCACTCTGAGATCCTTAAAACGAACCATCACGAACCCCGCTTGTATTAAGCAGATCGTGACACACCCAGACCAAGCCAAATCTAATGCTGCAGCATTTCCCAGGCTACAGCAAACAGGGAAAAGGACAACTACTTAATAGAAATCTCCAAAAGGTCTGCCAAAACTGTCACTAAAACGTTGTTTAAGACTCCTTCCTGGGCTCCCAGTGCTCCCAATGCTGTAATTGCACACTAATGGAGATTGCACTATGGGGGAACTATTACCAGGGTTGGCCTGAGATAAAAAGGAAGTCGGAGTATAGAGAGAACGCAGATCAAGCCAATATGGTTAACAGCTACGTTCTGCTTTATTTCAGCTAAGATGGCTACTTTTATACATTTCTATATAGTTTACAATCACAGCAGCTCTTCATTGGCACACAGCAGAGAGAAGTATGAAAACACACTTTATTTTACTTACTCTTAAGGTGGCTATCACGTGCTCACTAACAAGTCTATTCAGTGACCTTCACAACCTTATTATCTTTCCCTGACACCTTAACTACCAATTTCTAACTGCGCCACACTTGGCTAAGAATTTCTAGCTGCGTCACAGGCTTCAAGGCCTCACTCAGGCCCCTGTTAAGGCCTCAGCTCGGGTAGTTCAAGGCCTAGGTAGACATCATGTCCACCTTCCCTGAGGAATTCTGCAACACCGCACCGCTCGGGGCTTCTCTGTTCACGTCGCTCAGAGAGCTCCCCCCGCCCACGCCCTTCGGCACTGAGCGGGGAGGGCTCCCTCCACCTGTGCTCCCCGGAGTAGAGCAGGGAGGGCCCGCTTCGCTCCTGCCTGAGTGGAGGGGGACAAAGAAGGCTCCCTGCCACGCCGGGGGGGATAAGGGGGAGGCTGCACACCGTTTCAAGAGCAGGGGAGGTGCGCTTGCATTTCACTGCGGCCAGCTGCTGCCGTCGCCAAGCCACTCTCGCTCGCGCGGCATGGGCCGCTGGCACCGCTTTTCGGAGCCGCTCGGTCACGTGCATGGATGCTGCTCTGCATCTCGTCCACACTTCCAGCAAAACTAAAATGAACTTTGGTTTTTGCTACTGAGGGAAGTGGGGACCGGGGGCTCCAAACTGCCTGGCCGTGGCTAGTACGGAGATCTCAGGAAGAACAGCCGATTCTACCCGAGTGAGAGGGGGGAGGCAAGCGCGGGGTCTCGGGACTGAAGGGAAGCGATTCCTTTCCTACACCCACAGCGGCGGACTGGTTCTGCGCCGTGCGAGAGCGGGAGGCCTGCTCCGCCTCAGTTTCCCAAAAAATGCTAGCCTTAGAAAAAGAGGGGATGGGGCTGGGGGAGCGGGACATCGGAAGAAACTGCTTTTTAGGGGAGTGCTCCTTTTTTCCTTTCCTGCCGCCCACCAAAGTGGCTCGTAGCTGGTGAGGCCATGAGACAAACTCAGTGAATCGTAAATCTCCCGTGCGAGACAAGTCCATAAAGGTCCTACACACTGCATCCCAAAAACATGCACTGCCACATAAATCCGCGTTGGTATGAGGAAAATAAAGGAACAGAAACCTAATAAATTTCTTCAGATCTTTTTTTGAGAACTTAACCTTTGCTGCTGATAATTCAGAGCAGACTCGATAGAAAACACTCCTTTGCACCACAGAAAATTTAGCACCCATATTTTGCTAGATCTTAAAGCCACTCACACACACCACGAAAAAGCAGAAAATGAAACTACAGCCAAACCCGTTTGCTACCACGTGGGGGGGGGGGGGGGTTGCCGCGCCTCCCGCAGCCACAAGGTGTCGATGTAGCACAAAGAAAGAACCTGCAATTTCGCAACCAACCCCGCTTGGCCACGTGGTCACGGAAAGTGAAAGACAAACAAGAGAGAAAGAAAAAAAGTCACAGACAGGATTCTTTACGACTGTCATTTTTCCCAGCCTCTTTCTAGGAAGAGGTATTCTTAGGCATTAAGCCTTGTTCCTTTAGGAACCCAACAAAGTTACCCCAAAAATGGTAACATACTTACCGTCCAATGTGATGAGAGAGAGATTCGTGGTGGTGTAACTTCCACACCTCAGAGGAGACTGCTGGTGCTGCAGCTACCTCCTCTCTGCCGAGGGTGTTTTTTCAGCAATGCAAAACATGTCAGAGAGTTCTTTTTGCTGATTCCCATCAGATAAATCCAAAACGTGATTCGGGGTGCCTCTATTCACATGCGTCTGTCATTCACAGACCAAACCACAGTGGTGGCCTTGCTCCATGCTTCTTTGGCCCACCCTTGAGACCACATGCTGACCTTCGTTGCACAATGCTCTAGTGGGCTGCTGAATTTGCCGAGATTCAAGCCCCACTGTAGGAGCATCTGTGGACGGCAGGGTGAGGGAACTCTGCAGACCTGAGACATTCTAGAACACGTGGTTTTATTGCAAGGATTGTGGGTAAGAAGGGCCTTGCCTTCAGCCACCAGCCTTGGCTGAAGGGAAGTCCCAAAGAATGAGGGAGAGAGAGAACAAGAGGATAAAAGGTAAGAGAGGAGAGAGCAAGAGAGTCAGAGAGAGGTGGCAGGGGTCGGAGCGCAGGGGCAAGAGAGCTAAGAGAGAGCTAGAGAGAGGAAGTGGGCTAGAGAGTCAGAGAGGAGGAGAGTCAGAGAGAGTGAGGTCTTTGTTACAATACATTATATCTCCTTTTGTGTTGAATATTCTAATTTACACTAACCAAACAGTACATGACACAAAACCTTATAGAATCTACATACAGCCTATAAGAACTACTACATTACCATACTGTGTTATATTTTAAACTCTAAAAACTACTCTTTAGACTATTCTTTTTTGCTACATTGACCTTTGGATCCCTTAGCCAGCAGAAGGGTATTGTTCAATCAAAAAGAATTCTCCTTCAGCTGGCTAGGCTATTGTTTTCAGGTTATATAGTAACTAAGGCTCAGTATCCTACAACTCAAAGCAAGCTTTCATTTCTATTTCGATTATAGGTTTCATATTTTCAGAATCTTTTGCTAAGCAATCATATTTATAAGGTTTCCCTGATTCATCTTCCCCAACACCCCAGGGTCTGGGCACCAGCTATGCGGGTGTTCAGGGCTGCTTACCGGCTAGCTCACTCACCGAGTCTGCATTCAGGGGTACTGCTTAGTACCTTTAGATCTGGTGGGTCTGAATCTCAGGCAGAAGCATGGCAAACGGCGTGGAAGAAGAAAGGAGGACTCCCACGTTGGTAGCAACTAGGCTTTATTCCACCCATAGGGCTGCCCACGTACAAAGTGAAGTCTTGCCCTTGGGTTTCAGCTTAAGTATAAGAGGCATGTAAAGGGGCAGGGGGTGATCTAGAACCAATCCCAGAGGGAGGGGGGAGTGACCCAGAACAGGGGACACTTAACAGAACAATAAAAGAGGGAGGGAACCTGAGAACTTGCCAAATCACTGTGCAGCCTCACCAGAATTTTCCAGGCTTCTGGGTGGAATGGCAGGGTGATTGACAGGACCCACTACCCAGAAAAAAACAAGGGGTTTGATCATGGGGGTACAAGGACAAACCATTATAAAACAAGGAACTAAGGCATGCAGGACTTTGGTAAAGCTCAAATGCACCACAACATCACCGGAAATGGAAAGCAGCTGTGTGGAGCCCCACATGACAGATCGGTGAGGCCACTGAAGGAGATGGTGGATCCAGCCAACTTGCAGAACTCAAAGTAGTGAGGGAACCCAAATAATGGGAAGTTTAGGCGAGAGCAAAACGCAGATCCGACCAGTATGGTTAATGCTACGTTCTCCGTATATTCTGTCTAAAATGGCAGGTTTTATACATGTCTAAATAGTTTACATTCACAGGTGTATTCTCATTGGCATACAGCACAGGGAAAAATGCAAACACACATTATTGAACAAACTCTTAAGGCGGCTAAAGTGTCCACACTAATTACTGTACTTGCTAACTACTAGAAAACCTACTGTCCCTTGCTAACACCTTAAGCTTTAATTCTAACTGCGTCATAGACTTGGCACCGAATTTCTACCTGCGCCACTAACTCCTACAGGCCTCAACGATGAGGCCCAGTCTGGGGAGTTCACCTTCTACTCCAAATACAGATCATGCCCATTTTCTCTAAGAAATTCTGCTACACTCAAAGCTGTTCAATTGGCCCTGGACATTGCTGAAAGAGAGGTGGCCAAAGCTCTACCTCTGTAGTGATTCATAGATGGTAGCCAATGCTCTGTGGGGATGGCTAGAGAGGTGGAAAGAGGCTAATTGGCAGCATAGAGGAAAACCAATCTGGGCTGCTGAAGAGTGGAAAGACATTGCTATCAGGGTAGGGAGACTACCTGTGAAAGTCTGCCATGTAGATGCCCATATTCCCAAGAGCAAAGCTAATGAGGAGCACCGAAACAATGAGCAGGTAGATCAGGCTGCAAAGATAGAGGTGTAAAGATTGATTTAGATTGGGAACACAAAGGAGAGTTGTTGCTAGCTCGATGGGCCCATGATGCCTCAGGTCATCAGGGCAGAGATGCCACCTATAAGTAGGCATGAGACTGAGGGGTGGATCTAACCTTGGACATTGGATTATTAATAAATCCCTAAAACATGCTGCTGGAACTAGGACGCAGGGTAGGACGAAGAAACCATAAACCAAACATACCTGGTACAAACTCCAGTACCTGTATAAACTTCCTATAAATCATTATCACTGAGCCCAGCACAATGGCTATTCTAATCTGTGCAGCTCTACTGTAAAAACTACATGTTAGGGACAATACTGGAGCTATTTCTGGATAAGAAAACAAACCTAGGGACCAGAAAGGTATTAAAACCTCAAAAAAGCCTAGGGAACAGAAACACAGAGACTCCATTCCAAGAGACATTAGGAATTTAAGGAGCAACATGGCTACTGAGTACTTTATCTCCAACACAAAGTACAACTAAAGTGTAATCGATACAAGTCTTTTCTACTCTCTCCAGCCATGCAGGTGGGTGCCAATATAAATGTATTGTTTTGGTTTTGGGTAAATTTGGGAGAAAACTCTTGAATAGGGTTCTTCTGGGTAGTAAACTTAAATGGCCCCTCCTCCCAGCCAGTTAGGGAAAGAACTTCTTCCCAGAAAAGTGGAAAAAACTATTTATTTAATAAAAAAGTGCTCACAAGCATAAAGAATGAATAATATGAAACAATAAAACCTCTTGTTCTGGTGTGAGATGGCAAACTGAGAAAGTCCTTGTTGTGGGTGTTGAGACATAGATTTGAAAAATCCCAGCTGATCCTTTATAGTAGATTTAAGAACCTATACTGTATGTTAGAATGTATTTCAAGTAGTACTTTAGAATATATGAGATCGCATTTTAGAAGACATTTAGTGAACACTGAATGCTGTGACTGTTACCCTTTTACATATTTTTAAGCACTACAAGTACTGGGAGCCTTGGCGATAGTCAGAAGAACTAGCCTAAACAGCAAAATAACATAGCTAAGGGCGCAGATAAAGAAAAGAACACAAACTCTAAGATAATATGTTCCCTTGAAAACGTGCCAAGAGGGCCAAAGCACACACAGGAGAGATAAAGGTGAAGAAGTGAATGTCAGGAAACCACCACCATGGCCAGGAGACCACCACCACCAAGGACTAAGCATGCCCAGAAGGGCATAGAGTTAATTACCATACCAAGCAAAGACGAGTAGGGTCAGAGAATAAATATGTATGAAAGAGGACAATAGAATGTCATGCATATGTAAGACCTCAAGGAATAATAAGGGGGGCAAGTTCCCTGGTGGGTATGGCTGTCTTTGGTGAAATTATTCCCCAGGCATCTCAACGTCGATAAATACATACCGCTCTAACAACTACTATTAGTTGTGGAGTTCTTTCCACGGCGTTTCAGGTGTAGCTCGACTCGTTCAGTTTCTTATTCGTTTCTCCGGAGGTCTAGGCCCCGGTGGGCCACAGGTGCCGCAGGTGTGAGCTCCCTGGTGCTCCTCTGGGTTTTTCAGTCCAGAGTAGGTTTAATCAGTCTTAAGAAAAAGGAAAAAAACAGTTCAGGGAGCTTCTTTGCTTCAGCTAGTTAAACTAACTAAAAGCAAAAAAAATTTCTGTCTTACTGCTGTCCATGCCTCAGCCAAACACACCAGAGAAGGCATGCAGAGGAGTGAACACTGTTTTCGCAAAACAAACTGCGTGCTGCTTCTTTTCCTGCTTCACTCTCAGAACCAGCCTTAAAGGCACAGAACTCAATATACAGCACACACAGAACAGACAATTGGGGATACAAGCATCATTAAGTAACTCTAGGACAAAAGGGATCTGGACATGCTGCGATAAGATAAGGCTGATGGTGTGAGGTTCAACAAGGCCAAGTGACGGGTCCTGCCCTTGGGTCACAACAACCCCATACGGTGCCACAGCTGATATGTGGCTGCGTGAGGCCAGCATGTTATTAGCCCCATGAAGGTGTATCAAGCTCTGAGGGATGCTAGCAGCCTCTCAGAAATGGCTTAAGAAAAATTAGCAAGATGGCTTGATCGGAGGTTTTTTGAAAAAGCAAAAAAAGGTTTTAATTAAAGTGAAAATGACAAACTATACAGAACAGAAGAATAAAAACCATGCATAGTGCAGGGAGGTCCCTTGCACCTGCTAAGACACCCCAGAAAGCCCCATGAATCTCTGTGGTCTCTCTTAAGTGTTTAACGATCTGGGAGGGGTTTTTGGCATGCTGCCCAATAGAAAATAGCTACATTTCTTGAGGAACAGGTAAAGGATCCAACAGGTGCTTTTGTCCTGGCACTGGGCCAATTATGGTGAGACGAGCATAGAAGTTTCTGGTTCATCTTCTTTATAAGTTCAGGGGTGAGGCTTACACTCTTTCCTAATATGGAAACACCTGTTAAAGTGTGGGGGTGCCTTGCTACATAACATCCTTTTAAATTTTATTACAAAAAAGAAAAAAAAAGAAAAATAGTTACCTTGAAAATATTCTCACCCTTTTTGATCATTTTATATGTGCTAATAACTTATTATTGCTTTATAATTCAGTTCTATAACTCAACTGTAGTTTTTTATGGATTAAAATATTTTGAATTTGCTTCCCTTTCTTCTTTTCCAGCCAATTATTTCAATTATTAATTTTTTAAGATTAAAATTCAGTCTCTCATTGCTTTGGAACTATATTTTGCTTTTTAGTCTGGTGAGATGTTTTCAAGTGAACTATATTTTTTTCTTTGTATAGAACTGGGACTAACAGAACTTTTAAACTTTTTTAACATACAATTTGAAAACAAGATAATAGCATTAACATGACAGCAATAACTTATAAAAACTTTTTCAGTGCAAAGAATACTCCTTTGAGTAATCTTTAACTAGCACAAACTTTATAAAAATTTAGTCTCTGCTTTGAAAATGTTCCAGTGTCCATATTGCTGGTTTGTGTCAAGGTGTAGGAGTCTTTCTGGAGTCATGGTCTGTAGTCACTCAGTCCTTTGTGTGGTCTTCTTCAGGTTTTTTCTGCTGCTCTTTCATCGGCTGCAGTATTGGCTTGACATCTTTTTCAGGGATTCACTCAGAGCCTGAGCCTGCACCTGTGGAGACACATGAGAACCCTCTCCCCCATGCCATCAGAGGACAGGGCCCAGAAACTTGTCCTCTTTCAGGATTTTTATGAATACTGGTGGAACTTGCTTTATAAAAGAATTATTTAAGAGATTAAATATATATATATAGCTTTATTCAACTTCTCTACAGTAGATAGCACCTCTACATATTCCCCCTTTTTATCTTTTAAGGAGTGTTTTTAGTTATTTGTGTGCTTTTTTAATAATAGACTGGGTTGTGGAAGAATTAGCTATATTTGTAGCATACTTGATATTTTACATGTTGAAAAAACTCGTGTAATTTGTGAGAAATGTATGTTTAGGAATGAGAATGTTTGTAAGAAATGTTTTATTACATTTTTGGTCTTTTTTCTGTTATGTGCTGAGGCAGAAATTGCTCTAAAAAATGTGTTGATAGAAGCATGTATTTGCTTAAATTGTTTAAATGACTGATACTGTGCGACATTTGTTCGCTTTAAATTTCGGGGATTAACCCCTGTTGCTATGGTGCAGCTAGTTTTTGGCAGTCTGGATATGATTGTATTATTGCTTTGGCTTGATTTTGAGATATGTGAAACATTTTTACAAGTGTTGGTGTATTTCAATGAAAAAACGCATGGCTTATTTGAGCCTGTTTAAAAACATTTGGTAGTGTGTTTTGCATTGTCATTGCTAGAAGGTCTGCTATGGCATTGCCTTCTGCTATGAAATTTAAGAGTACAATGTGTGATGTAATACGTGTAAAGAAGTAAGGTTACTGTTGAGAAGAAAGTAAAAGGATTATTTTTAAGTAAATTGTACAATTGGTTACTAGAAATTTTCCTTGAGCAGAGATCTCTTTGCTTTCTCTACTACACCTGCAACACAAAAATAATCTGTTAAAAAGAAACATGAACTTGGAAAAAACATGCATAACAGCTGCTAGCTTCACAATCTGAGTAGGGTTTTTTACTTTCTTAATATTTGATTTCTATTCTTTGGTGTCTGGATTTTGCTATATGATTACAGGTTTCTGAGATTTTCTTGAGTTATTTATAAAAAAGGGTAATTGTTTTTAGGGGTGTATGACTTTTGAAAGGTTCCTGAATTAATTTCAAAGATGACTTTAATAACTTATGTTTAGGGAAATGAATAGAGAATTTTCTTGTAAAATTTATGAGGGCAATTTGTATATAAAAGAGTTACTTCAAAATTCAAAAGTTTTACAAAGATGTGACTGAGAAATATCTTTGCAAAATCTTTTCCTTAAAAGGAAAAACATTTGAGATTTAGCTTTTACAATTAGCTCTGATATAAATTTTTGGGCAAGTTATAGTTTTACCTAATTGACAAGATAGAAAAATTTATTTTGGAATTATTAGATGGTCCTTTCTTCTTGAGATCTCGCTGGATAATTAACTTATAAAGTTGTGGATTTTCTCTTAAAACTGCAAATAAAAAAAGATAGGTTAGGGTTATAATGGTGTGCTTAGCATGTTAGGATGGCTGGTAGTATTTTCAGGATATCTTGAGCTTCTTTGGTGAATTCTTGTGGTGATTTTAATGTGTCTTTTTTTTGGATACAATAAATCTTGTATCTTGCACTGCTGAGATGACATGGTCAGATGTTTGCAGCTTTACAAAGCTTTTTCTTTCTCTAAAGGTTTTCTGTCTTTAGCAAGGGTTACTTATTCCCCCCCCCACCCCTTCCCCCCGGCAGTTCCTCTGATTCACTTGCTAATGAGGCTGCTCCTGCCTCACAACAGAAACCTGCCGAACCGATTTGGCTGTCTCAAACCTCCCCCCCACCCCCTGCCATTGCTGCTGGCTCTGTGCTCCTGGAGGGCCCCGGGAAATGAGGAAGCACCACTGCTGCCTCTACGCCTCGCCCACTGCAGCTGGACTGCCTGCTGGCACCAGCTGCTGCGGGCGCAGTACCTCCGCCCGCTCGGCCAAGTGCAGCGTGATGAGCTCCCGCAGCAGCGCAGCTCCTCTCACTGGGCTGATCTCTGTTTCTCGCCGGGCACGGGAAGCTGGGGGGGGAGACGCCCCCGGCGTCACTTGCACCGGCTCCATCTGGGCACTTCTGGTAGTGTGCTGCTCTGTTTTGGTTCTCTCCTCATCTTTTGCCAGGGATCTTTACTGACTGACGACTGAAACTTGTCCTCCGATACATCGGAGAGATTGCAGGACGTGTAGGAAATGCTCCGGCTTAATTTCAATTTGTTTACTTTTTGCTGGCATAGGCGCCGCCTAATTTGGGACAGGCAGTTTCCGGGATGTCAGTTCTGGTTCCTACACCCATCACAGCCAGGGGCATGTCACTCTGGACTGAGGGTGGTCACGAAGGGCTGGAACTGTGAGCACAGCTCATAAAAGGAGTGTGTCCGGCAGCTGATAGGGAGGGAATCTGTGATGTCGGAGAAGGCGTGCTGCAAAGGAGGAACAGATAGGCCCGATAGAAGGGGAACAACACATGCTGCAGCAAAATGGCTCGGAGCACGTGGCTCTTTTGTTCACAGAGGATTCATTTTTGACTCGGTTTTTTAAAAATTAATGTGGCTACATTTCACGAACTTGGCTTGCCTGGGACTACTACCAGAAGGACAATAACAGAAACATGAAGGGACAGGCAGGGTGTAGGGGACAGAGAGGAAGTTTCGCGTGGCCAGTGCTTGCTTACCCCCCGCGCAGGAGGAAGGAGGGGAGTACAGGGTGGAGCCGTCCAGACTGCTCTGCTCCTGCCTTTCAGGGTTGGTGTTCAGGGTTGCCTTTCAGGTTGGAACAGACTGCTTTTAGGGTCGAGGAATTACAGCATGCAGTTATATATTCACTTCTACTTCGGGCTGGAGCTGCTTTCACTTTTTTTACTTTACTGGCTCCGGTGGGTTCTTTTTGCTGCGCTCGAACACGTGGTGGCTGTGACACGCGGAAAGACTCTAAAACTCAGAGACAAAGT
The DNA here is from genome assembly GCA_024734555.1 of Trochalopteron elliotii. NCBI lineage: Eukaryota > Metazoa > Chordata > Aves > Passeriformes > Leiothrichidae > Trochalopteron > Trochalopteron elliotii. Next base: position 6,258 of record JANPWX010018260.1, on the reverse strand, counting down.
GAGTTTTAAAGTAGGTATGAGATTTATTCAGAGCTGGGCGCGATGCGGGATAGCTCTGATTTATTAAAAATATGAATATTGATTTAATACTGTAATAGATGTGATTATAAATTCGTGCAATTAAAACATAGAAGGAAGTTATAGCAGATGATAGAATGTATATTTTCTATAACCCTGTGAGTATAAAAAGTAACCTTGATTCCCGGACTGGGAGGGGCGTTCACCAAATACCAGGACATGCTTTGTATACAATCTAACATCTCAATTTACACCAGAAAGGAGGGTGGCTTGCCAGGATGTAGCTCCTTGAGCTAATCAGATCTTGGGCACCCAGACCATCAACCCACCATCAACCCACCATCAACACATCGACACCCATTCTGAGGGTGGACCCTGCATTTGACGACATCATCATCCCAAAAGAGGATTCCTGGAAGGTCCTTTCAGACTCAGCCCAGCACCAGGAAATCTGTTCAAGGTTCATCATCAAGTGAAAAGACTGGGTTTGAATTTGAAAAACACAATACCTCTGCTGCCAGGAGGCACAAAATACAGCATAAGAACTCAAACTCAAACCCCAGCAAATCGTGGAACAGTGCGAGATAGCAACCCTGCTGTCAGTCGGCTGTTTCACCCAACATTCGAATGTTGTTCCCTGTGGCTGTCCCAGATAGATTTAAAATGGAAAAATAAAACTTATTGTTTTTCTGTCCAATTGGCTGGTTGATCATTTATAACAGATTGGTGCTGTGACTCGGATATAATCGTAGTGCTGTGGGAACCCCTTTGTGCGGGAGGCGCCCCACTGATTTTTCAGTGGCCCGACAGAGTGGGAAACCCCACAGCACCGATTGTATTCCGACCAAATTTAGGGAAGCCACAAAATAGGGAAAAGGCCCTAGGATCCAGGGAGGTAGAACTCAGGGAAGACCCGGAGAGGTCTTCGGAACCGCGGCAAATTTCCACTCATAAAACTCTACGTGCACGAAGAATCCACGCAAGAAAAGGAGCTGTAAGTATTGCTGGTTGAGTGGGGGTGATTGGGCGAGTGAATGAGACGTGATTTTATCACGCCACGAGTGTGGACCTGAAGGCCGCGGTTCCAAACTCCCGCGATGGACTTGGCCGGCCGACGGGGAAGCACATCGGGACTCGTCAAGCCAAAACCGGGGGAGGTTTTGGGGACCGATCACAGGCAGCTAAAAAGGGAAGGTAACGTTCCTTGGGAGTTCGGGAAACTGGTAAACCTTTTTGGCTCGGGCTGGGTATAAGCCCACGGAAAATCCAAGAGAGGAAGTCTATAACCGGACGAAAAGTCCCCCGGCTCAGCTCGCTGGACGGGTAAGTAGTACGGTGGGAAAAGACACTTAACTCACTTGGTGGGGGAGGTTAAGGGAAAACCCCCTAGGTTTCGGTAACAAGAATCACTCACAGAAAAACATAGAGGTAAGTATGGGGCAGAGAAAGAGCAGACCCCGCAAAGAAAAACAGGAGAAAACATACTTTAGGGGAAGGGAGTAAGGCACCCGAGATTCCCCTGGAAAGCCCATTGGGGTGGATGCTAGAAAACTAGGAAGAATGCCCAAAAAAAAGAAAGGGAAAATCTAAGGAAAAATGATATACTATTGCATGGAGGTGTGGGGAGGAAAAGAGATAAAGAACCATGTGATTTGGTCTGTGTTCGGCACTTAAAGGACCTGCAGAGCCTTAAGTAAATATGTGAGTAGTAAGAAACAGCAGGACCATGAGGAGAAAGAGTATACAAGATTCTGGGAAAAACCTAGGACTGGGTTGTTCACAATAAAAACTAAAAAGGGAACGGAGGCTCGGAGGGAGGAGTGGGACGCACTTAATAATCTCCCTCCCCCATACCTAGTACCTGTGCCACCACGCATGCAAGCTCAGGCTTCCCCATCCACACTCCTGAGACACAGAGAAACAACGCAGAGGAGACAGTCCGTCCGTCCCTCCCAAGAGAAGCTCAAAACCCCAGAGGGAACTACTATTGCAAAGGGGGGCACTTCAAAGGGAACTGCAGTGATGGAAAGTCAAAGGGGGTTTCAGGAGGACTGAGAGTGTCAAGGGCCTTTTTGGTAGGAAAATCCATAACATCTAAAAATCCCTTGATGAAATTTATAACCTCAAAAGAAGTACTAAAGAATATGTTATCTTGTTAAAACAAAGAAGTGTTAATCTGTTTCTGTTATCTTTGTGTGAGCAAAATGTGTGTGTTTGTTGTAGACCTTACTTGTATTTTTAGAAAAAGAGGGGGGGTTTTGTGCAACTAGTGCTATAAAAAGTGTAGCAAGTAAAAAAAAGAAATTTTAGAAAAAAAAAAAAAAAAATAGTCAAAAAGAGAGGAGAAAGAAGCTAGGCACAGCCACCCCCGTGGCTATTGTCAGCAGCCTCACCAGTGCCTGTCCTAGCGTCTGTCGTGCCCACCCTCCCCCTCCTTTTCCTGCTCTGGTTCGGACTGCCGAGGCTCCCACCAGTATCTTGCTGCAGCAACTCTTTTCTCTCGGCTCAGTCCTTGTTCCAACCCTAGCGCAGCGGGGGAGGGGTTTCTATCTCGCCTCCCCTCGAAGTTTTTTTTTCTTTTCTCCTCTTTCTCGGCGCAGTTTCCGCCCCATCCCTTCTCTCTCTCTCTCTCTCTCTCCCCCTTCCCTCGTGCTCCCGTTCGGCCCGGCCCCGCCCCAGCCCCAGCGCGGGCAGGGCTCTGTCTCCCCTGGTCCCGGCTGCTCTGCCGGCAGCGTTCGTGCTGGGTTTGCTCACCCAGCCTTGCTAATTTCTGTCGTGAGGGACGCCGCGACTGCCTTGCAAACCTAAGAATTCTGTCTGTCTCAAAATGCAAGGTCCGTGGCAGAGCTGCCAAATGCCCTGCAGATCACCTAGCTCTCGCCAGGAGACCCCTGTCCACACCCTAGAGACAGTCCCAAGCCCCTTTTTGCATCTCATGTTTCTAAAAGACTTAGCTTAGGGGTCCCGATTTTCCCCTCCCTGCCTTTGAAAAATTAATCCATAAAACAAAGTCTGCTCTTATACCTGTAATAAATAATCCTTTTTGATACAAGAAGGCTAGCTAAGACCCAAGAAATGTCTCAATTTACAATTATATCCCAGAAAGAACAAAGTTTTGATTTTCTTAAAAATATTCTAATATTTGGAAAGCATGCATCGAACCCAATAGGATGTAAATGTAAGTAAAAAGTCTCAAGATTAAAAAATGTCTTGCAAAGAGAAAATGTTAGAATGTTCCTCTAGGTAGTTTAAAGTACTTGTTTATTAAAAATAGTACATGTTTTAAAGAAAGTTTTGGAGGAGATAGAGAAAAATGGTTTGTAGATGGATCATCAAGGTGAAAAGGTGAAAAGGAAGAGAAAATCGGGGTATGCTATCATAAATGGAAACTCAAGCAAATTTTAGAGGCTGTCAGGGAGCCAGAAGAAATCTCAATTGTTCAAATAAAAGAACAGCAAGTAAGTATGCAGTTTCAGACCAGAAGTAACAACCTGGCAGATAGAGAGGCCAAAGCACCCTTGAAGTGAGGGAGGGAGAAGTCCAAGAATTTCCCCCAAAATCCTTCCAGAAGGGAAATAGAAGGTTTGGAGAAAATAGGCGAAAGATTAAAGGAGAGAGAGTGGAAATTACCTGATGGGAGAGAATTATAGCAAAAAGATAATGCCCGAGAAGTGTTAAAAAGACTGTATCAGCAAACTCATTGGCCCTAGCTAAACAACTTTAAAAGAAATGCTTTGGAGGAATAGATGAATTGGTAAACCAAGAAGTGCGGGGGTGTATGATATGCCAACGAGTGAATCAAGGCAAATCAAAAACAAATGGCTTTAGGAGGATGCCCTGTCGCCTACCAGCCCTTTGAGAAAATCCAGGTAGACTTTTACTAATCTAATTCCTTGCCAGCATGGAATGCCCATCAGACATCCACAAATAAAGGATAATCAAATTCAACTGTATCTAATAACTATTAGCAAAAATTTACAGGAACTATGGAAAAGAGGACTGACTCCTTAGAGCGCCCCCTTGAGATTCGCCATCCACAAGCCACAACCTGGGCACAAGGTGTTAATCAAAACCTGGAGGGAGGTCCCTCTTGGGAAGGTCCCTTTGTCATCCTTCTCAGCACAAATACAGCCATCAGAACTGCAGAAAAAGGATAGACCCACGCGTCACGAGTAAAGAAAGTCAAGCCTCCAGACACTGCTTTGGAGTAGAAGGTGTCTTCATCTCCCAAAAACTTGAAGATCAGGCGGCAGCAGCACCATAAATGACTGAAGAGAATCAGATAAGTTGTTCTAAATCAAAATGTGAATGCTTTCCCTTTGTACATTTTAAGTGTGTTTTACTGTAAACATATTTGGGTGACTCACTGTTGGGGAGGAAATTGACCAAAGGGTCTGTGCACTAAGTGTTTTGAGGAGGAACAAAGAGAGAATTAGCCTGCTAGCATTTGCAACCCTCACCAAAATTCTAGAATTTGGTTCCCCAGACTGGTATTTAATACTCAGAAAGGGGACAAAAGGGAAATTGGATGCCAGGGCAGAGGTTCTAGAAATTGAGTGCAGAAGGACCACAAAGGTACCTTGCCAGTCAGATACCGTCAAATTGTCCAAGTGGGGTGTTTACAAACAGAGGTTTGCAGCTCAGACTACTAGAGCCCCTGAAGTATACACCTGCTGCCGAGAAGATGGTTTACCCCGCCGTGGGTGGCACCCCCATGGGCGAAGGGCAAGGCAGAGGGGTATTCCTGTGGGGAATCATGATCCTAGTAGTCTCGAGCCAAGCCACGTGCCAAGGGGACGGGTTGAACCCCGGGAACCTGCAGAGGCAAAAACCCCTAACTGAATGTGAACAGTGCCTGAAGGTGGCATTTAAAGGACAAGGAACTGTAAAGACCGTAGAATACCATGCTCAATTCGACTGCCAAGAGGGAAAACCAAAAGAACATTGTTCTTTTAATGGCACTCAATTCAAAGTTTGTGAATTGGAAAGGGGGGTGGTGTGTCACAACCCGATGGTAGACCCTAGAGAAAGCCTGTCCAAAAACACAGATAAAAACTCCTCCAGTCACTTTTTGCACAAACGTGAAATAAGGGAAATACCACCTATCTCGGTGTGTGACCAATACAACTAAATGGTCTAGATAGGAGGGAAAAAGAAATCCACTTTTTTGGCATACTATCAAGTCCATAAGCTGTGTTATGATAAAAGTAAATTGGAAATCTGTACTATGGGAGGAAAATGTATTAAATGGGAAAGAATCTAAATCATGAAGCAAAATCTTTTATAGGCAATGAACCCATAGTACTAGACCTCCTCAGAAATTATGACAAAAGAATCTGTTTGCAAAAACCTTTTGTTTCTCAAAGAATGAGGAAGGGCTAACTCAAAAAGTAAGGTACAAATGCTAACCTAGGAGCTGAAAAGGCAAGAAGCAAAGGCAAGGAAAAGAAAAATGGAGCAGAAAAGGATGATAAGACTGCAGGCAGTGGTAGAAATTGTCTCAAATCATACTTCAGAGGCCCTGGAATTGTTAGCCAAACAGCACTCCCAAATGAGAGCCTTTGTATATCAAAACAGATTGGCTTTGAACTATTTGCTAGCTGAAGAAGGAGGGGTCTGTGGGAAATTCAATGAATCAGAATGTTGCATAGAAATTGATGACTATAGAGAAACCATCAGAAGATTGGCAGCCGATATAAAAAAAGTAGCCCACGTACCAGTTCAAAAATGGAACTCTATTCTCCAGGCCTCATAGTGGGATCAGCTGCTTGGACACAAGGGGCCTGGTTGAAGAAAGTTGTATTTTTCATTCTATGTTCTGTGGCAAAAATGATGTTTCTACCCTGTTTGATTCCATGTTTAATAAGATTGATTCATTCAGTCGTTCAAAGTATGCAGATAGCAGCTATGCCCAATGACCCGAAACTCGCTAGAGGAAAAGCTAGCCAAGTTTCCAGGATCATAAAATTGGAGGAGAAAAGTCGGGCTGCTGAAGCATTGGAAAATTTGAAGAAAAATTAAAAGAGGAAAATATTGCATACCAGAAGTATTGTGAAAAAAAAAAATACAAGAAACTTCTGATGAATTTGATGAAGATTGGTATTAGAATAAAATTTATTGGTGGTGGAAAAGGGGGAAAATAAAATTAAATATAAGCACGAATTTAATAGATTAATAAAAAAAGGTGGGGGATTGTAATAGATGTGATTATAAATTCGTGCAATTAAAACATAGAAGGAA
>JANPWX010018258.1:20410-156676 GCA_024734555.1 Trochalopteron elliotii | reverse complement strand
CCCCCAGAGTGACACCATCTCCTGTGGCCTGAGGAGAAACCATGGGGCAACCAGAGAGTGCCGGCTCTCAATGGCTCTGGGCCAGGGCAGAGCGGGACAGGGCCTGTGGTCATGGGGACCTCCTGCTCCTGGAGGAAACTTGTCATGGCCCTTGGAGAATTGGCAGTCACCGCTCACAGGTCATCAGAAAAGGGATAATTATCACTCCTAGCTCAGCCTCCAGAGCAGGGCTGACACGCAGAGCTCTCACCATCCCCTCACGGTGGGGTCCTGGCTGGAAGGGTCACAGCTCAGATCAGGCCTTCATGTAGAGGCTTGGAGGGCCATTCAGGGTACAAGAGGGTTGGCAGCCCTCACAAAAAGGAAGAAAAATGAAAGAGCAGATGCATTTCTGAAAAAAAGGTGTCCTTTTTTCCAGACCCTGTTTTGGTAGGTCAGGGGAGTAGACAGAAGGTGTCACAGGTTTGTAGCTGGCACCAGCCCAAAAAGCCAGGGCAGGCAGCTGAGTGCTTTCCTGTGACTAGAGTGGTTACTGCACTGTCCATCTCCATCAATTGTTTTTAAGGAAGATATTTTGGGGGGGTACAATGAGCCCAGCAGCGTGGGAGTGACTCCAGCATCTCAACATTTCCCATGGGCTCCATGCCCTTGACTTACAATGCTGCAGTCCCAGCTGGCCAAAGGCCCAGCCCTTCCTCTCATTTCAGGGGAAGAAAGAGGAAGAGGTTTGTCAGGGCTCAATGTGAAATGACAATTTGCCCCTCCTAATTGTTCTTACAGCTTTGGACAGGAGCAATGTCTCTGTTCCTGCCACCCACTTGCCCTTAGAAGGTACATATGGGCCCGTGTCTCACTTCAGGTGACCCCCAGTGAAAATGTCAATTTGAAAGGGCAGCTGTTGTTTCACTGCTGCATTTCTTGGCTTGCTAAAGCCCCTCCCACCTATACTACAGCCTGTGCTTGAAGACACAAAACTACCACAACTTTGTCCCAAGGCCACCCTGCATCCCCCAGACAAGATGATCTTGATAGACCTAAATCAGTTTGCCACAAAAAAAATCGAGGACAGTGCATCATTTGAAGAGAACTTTTGTTTATAGGAAAGGCTCTTTACTAAGTTATCTTTAATGTGTAGAGGTTATCTTTTGGCTCATTTTAGAAAAATAAATCTGTTCTCCTGTTTAGTAAGTTTTTTATATATATGCAAACACAGATTGACTTTTGTTGTAGCATTTTTATTTGAGCAGTAATTGAATCTCTAAAAGCTGATGTTATTGAAATATTACCCTGATCGCCTCTATTTTTTCTATGTGCATTTTAGGATTTTTAGTTCAGCCTGAAATCAATTACATTCACTTAAATAAACAATATGTGGAAAATACACAACACTGCTCCTCTGCATGCGTGCCATGGCTATTACAGAGGTTTTTTAGAAGTAATTTCCTGATGACAGGCTTTCTGGACACTCTTACATATCTCTAAGCATTACATTAATAGCATATTTATGGACATGTGCCTATGTATCAAACACTAAGTTGGATTTTATATACTGGCCAGGGCCTGTAAGTGTGTTATATGAAGTGATTAATGAGTCAATATCAAGAGTTGTCTTTAATGCTGTTTACAGCTGTTGTATATGGCCAATGAACAACAGCTGCTGTGTTCTCTTAGAACTCAAAGTCATGTGACAGGTACTTCAGAAAAGATTCTACTGGATTTTGCAGGCAGCAGAGAAAACCAGACCATTTTAATCTTCAGTGTTCTTAAGTCCTTTAGCTATGCTTACAAAATAGCAAACACATGGAGGAAGATAGACCCAAGCATTGCTGCAATCTGCATACATTATAACTGTATAAAACTACATTCATAATAATGTTTGTTTTTTTATTTTGTTTTCAATAGAGGGGATTTTTTATTATTGTTAAACTGTTTAAAAGGATTTCAGACTAAAGCAGCCTGTTTAGGATACTGTTTAGTCCTTACAGATAATATATTCTTCATATTCATTCTCAGGTTTTTTTGGGTTTTGGTTTTTAGAAGGCCTTTTTTTATGAGTTAATTGAAGAACAGATGGAGATACTTTTAAAATGGCACAGTTCTAATCACAATCTAAAAATACTAACAGGGTGCATATGTGGCCCAATATTTATAGAAATAAATACAGATTAAGAAGATATGCCAAATGTAGGAGAAGTTCTGTGCATTAAAATCCATATTCAATTTCTATGTTTCAAGAAAACCTGATCTAATGCACACACTGGAAAAAGCAGTGACTATACATACCACATTATTTTTACCAGCTGCACTTTGGAAGAACTCTCATATGCAGATATTTAATCAGCATTTAAAATTACTTATAAGGAAAAATTTAACAAGCTGTTGAATTAATCAATCAAGAACTCAAACCTCTGAAGCGGAGCAGCACCCAGCCAACGTTACAGAAGCTATCTCAATCTACACCTCTTCTTACCACATGAGCTGAAAACAGCAGAATCAAGTCACATCTCACTTAGATTTTACCTTCGTGCTATCCTAAGCACCTAATCATCAGTCCTGGTCAATTGACTGATGACATGCTTTCTGCCCTGGGGCCTGGATTAAAGACTGAAGCATGGATAATAGTCCAAAGCTAAAGTACTCGCTTCTTAAATAATTCCTGCTAATTAGGAAATATTTGTGTTAATCCCACCATCTAAGTATAGATCAAAAATGCAAAAATACAAAAGTAGACAGGGATATTGATAGTACTGCAATAGGATTCTTTTCAAATGTAATATTCTATTTTATTTGAACAGTTTCCAAAAAAGCATACTCTGAGAATATCTCTTGTGTCAGATCCTGAAAATCAAGATGGGAATGAACTACAACCCTGGCAGCTAAATATACATAAGGTCTGAATAATAAATCAAAAAACATACAGAGGTTTAAGTGGAGTCTAAACATACTGTTTGAACATTAAACTGTTTGAACTCTTCTGCACAACCCCAACCTCCCCTGCTAAGTCGTCAGATGTATCTGCCACATACATTTTTTTTCAAACTATTGCTAAAGCATTTTAGCTTCTTGTTAAATTTTATATTGTGTTTTATTTTTAATGTGTAAGAATTAAATACTTGCACAACTGTTTTGTTTTTTCCCATCAGATCTAATACAGATAATCATTCACACAATAGCAATTTTCTGAACAGGAATGTTTTTTTCAGTCAGGACGAAAAAATCCTATGTAAAAAATGTAAATGTAAAAAAATGTATTTCTTGAACTGCTGAATCTCTTTCTGTTTTCAAAGTGTCTTTCATATATATATTATTAATTCTTAGTAATTGCCATGTGAGTAAATTGCAATCTTATATTAATATGCAAAAAGGGTACGTATGTCTGCAGATGGTCTTGCTCTTTGAAGTATCATAACACGGAATAGAGAAAGATTTCCCCATTTGTCAGCTTCAGCTGTCTAATAACTGCAACAAAGAAATTCCATCCTGTTTTTCAATCATAGACTCAGTGGATTGATTAGACTTCTGGTGGGTCATATCATCCAGACAGTATTTAATTTTTGATGTTCAAGTAGAAAACAGATGAAAAAGAAAAAAAATCAATAAATGTATATCTTCAACTCCACTAATAAACGTCTATGTAAATTCCACATGATGGGCAATTTCTATTTTTTTTCCTAAGTTACTTGTAATGCTGTATGACCTGTACAGCTTTTCTTCTTTTCTCTGCTAAAAGTGCTGTAAATTGCTTTTTTTTGTCAGTTAAATTTCAAGCCACATCTGTATGTACAACACTGACAAATGAAAGGGGAGGTTTTTTTTAAGAATTAGAAATTAAGTTAACACTTCAAAAGTCTATTCTCCATGAAAGGAAAACTTTCAGTAAAGTTAAAAGATTAACAGTTTGTCAGGAACATAAGTAAAGCAGGCAGATGATTTTCAAATTTCTCAGGGCTTCAATTTGTCCTAACTGTTACAGTAATAAATTCTCAAGCAGTTGACCTGCTAAAGATGAAATAAGATTTCTGGGCTGTATTTTGACTATCACTCTTGTGAAAAGAATTTCGACTTTTCTGCATTTTTTTATAGAAACTTGACAATTTTATACATGCACTCTCAGGATCAGAAAACCTATGTTGTAAATTGGACAGTCTTACAGTTAGATAGACTTAGCCTCTAGAGCCTTTTTTTCCTTGTACATTACCATTTCTGCTACTATAAATTTTTTCTATAAGTGGCCTACTCTGAATAGAAGGTGAAACCAGATCATTAAATACCAAGCCCAGGCAATCAGAATAAATCTAATTTATGCAAAATAACCTTTAGTATTTCCTTTTAACAATTGCAGTAGTGATCTCACTCCTTTGCCTCCAGTGCTACTTAGGCTAGCCAAAAGCATCCATAAAAATGGAATGTGTTACCACACAAAAACCTTTAGCATTGGAGTGTATGAAGAATGAAAACCAAATCCAACCCCCCTTTGGTATTTTACTGCACATAACTGGCTCCTTTTGAAATAAAGCAGATTGTTACCAGATTCTGAGGTTTTTTCAGATCTACTGGGAAATCTCTGTTTGGGTGAGAATGATGTGATCAATAAACACACTGAAAAAACCCATCATTATTACTTATTTTCCTGCTACTCACTCTCACATTTTCTGGGAGGAAAAAAGGCAATGAGAATAGAATGCACAACTCAAGTCTGCAACTTATCAACAAGAGAAAAACAGAGAAAAGGAGATAAAATCCAAAGACTCTTTTCTTTAGTGCATATGTATGTCAAAGGAATTAGGCTAAGTAAGGCTGCTCCTCATCTTCTGTGTTTAAGGACTGTTGTACTGGTTCAGACCATTTGCCAAAAACTTGCTTTCAGAGTGTCCTGCACAGCCTGCTCTCCAAGCCTTGTTACAAGGTAATGCTGCTGGTGTTCCTTCCCAGGAATCAGTAATTTTATGACATCCTGTGTCACGTGATCACATTCATTAGTCCCCATGGACTTTTGTTCCACTAATTCACCTAATCATTTTCAGCTTCATTTGCACTTTTGGTGTTAATAACCTCCTGTGGAAATTAATTTCACAGTTTAATGTTAAGCACACTGTGAAAAAGCATTTCCCCTTCAAAAAAAGCTCAGGAAAATGTTGCCTGCTCATTTCAGTGAGAGCCTGCCAGGCTGTTTTTGTGCTAAAAGGAGTAATGAAGAGCCTATACTTACCTTTTCTGTACCATGCCATAGATGTATAATCTCTTGCTCTTATCCTTAATTTTTCAGGTTTTACAGTTCCTTTTCCTCTAAAAAGCATGGTATAATTTCAGCCACAATTGTTACTCTTCTCTGCATTTTTGTGCTTCAGTATTTTGAAAAAGGGTTACAATGCACATAGTGTAAAAGATGTGACAGCACAATAGTGATATTTTCTGTTCTATTCTTCCTTAACATTTCCTAGATTTTTGGACTGAGCTGCCCACCATTCCTGGCAAAATTGTGCTATAATAAGTAGTTCTCAACTGACAAACCAAATTAGTAGTTCTCAACTGACAAAAAGGTGCTTTTCCTTTTGCACATCATCGTACATTTTTCAATTCTGCGTGTACTCTGTCATGCTATTTCCTCACCATCTAGTTTCTACAACCATTTGCAGGGATCTTAGTTGTTTCGTCTTTGGAAAATTTTGAAGCAGCAGCTACCTTAATCCTTATACTGGGTGCAGGTGCCCAGGTGCTGGCAGCGAGTGGCTTCAGAGGCACTTCTGAAAAGGGACAGTGAGACTGTTCTGTGCCGTTTCAGCTGGCACCAGTGGACTTCCTTTTAGGGTATGTCTAAGTCCTTCAGACAGCGTGATCATGCCTCTGTGGAAAAATATTTAAGGAAGTGAGAGAAACAATGGGGAAAGAGAAGAGGAGGAGGAAAGAAAGCAGTTCTTTCCCAACAATGTTGGGAGGACTATGGTCAGAAAAGGAGGAGTTGGTTCCCCAAAGAGACTGCAGCTTCCAGAGGACCCACAACAGCATGGAGAAAAAACTACAAAAATAAGGAGCAGCAGCGAAGAAAATCCCGACCCCAAACACACTGTGCCATGCAACAGCCTCATAGAAGGGAAAATGTGTAGCCTGTGATGCTATCAGGGGTCAGGAGAGCAGTCTGGAGTGACAGTGAGTGTGGGAGTGTGGTGGAGCTGTTTTTGTCCATATGGATTTTTGGTTTTGGTTTTGTTTCCGTAAAAGATCTTACCCACTTTAGAGAGAGGATTTTGAAATGCCAGAGACAGGACAGCAGACAGGAAACACCCTGTTGTGAAAAATTACATTTTCAGCTTCATTATTAATCCAAATCTGTTGTTAATACATAAGAAGATTGTCTTTTTATCCTAAGAAAGTGTCCTAGGGTGACTTTATGATGTTGGTATCCGCGTCGTCTTTTTGCTCAGAAATAGGTCTTGTAGCTTTAAGTTATGCCCAGCGGGAGAGAGAAGGTGGGGAGCCGTGGAATTTTTCCCGCTTTGTATTCAAAACACAGAGAAGTAAGAGCTCAGTGCTCTTGCCGAGAGAGAGACCGAGACCGAGACCGAGACCGAGACCGAGACCGAGACCGAGACCGAGACCGAGATTTTCTGGAACTGTTCAACTTCTCTCCGGTCCACAACACCAGGACAATCGCCCAGGGGGGCCCCCAAGCTGCCCTGCGGCCTGGACACCGGGTCCGAGCCTGCAGGGACTAAAAGAGACTGAAGAGACTGAGACACACCCACAACGGAGTCTAAACTACGGAAGGACTCTGAATTTGCCATCTCTTCAGAGCAACGAGAGATGTTTTAGAGGCTTCTCTCAGCATTGTGAAACGGCACATTGTTAATATTATTAATCTTTTAATGCTTTTGAGTAGTTTGCTTGTTAAATAAACAGGTTTTTTTCCACTTTTCTACGAGATTTTTCTCCTGAACTGGCTGGGGGAGGAGCTGCTGGAATTTGTTTTTTTGATGAGACCCCTTTGGGAAGTTTCCTCCTAAATTTTGTCCCAAACCAGGACAGAATGGTAAGATTTTCTTAACTGTCTTTAGTGATGGATATGTTAAAATTCACTTTATTATATTACATCTAGTTCTTGCTTTATTGCAACGATTTATCTTTTTTTTTGTTATAATTTCAAACCATTTCCCTAGTAAATAAACGAGAGTCAACAATTCTCTACAATACTCCTGAAGACCTTTTTAAGGTTGGTGAATATAGTTTTGTTTCTGTTCTGATGCTGAGGCTTCATGAAACTAATGGCAAATAATTTTGCAGCTCCACGTTTTAATTTCTTTCTTACTTTTAACTCTTCCACTTTGGATGGAAAGCTGAGGATTTTTTACTGTGTATTTCATTGATTAGATTGATTTAATTAATCTCATTAATTTGATGATGGCACTGATTAGATGTTCTTTTTAGGATAATGTATTAGATTCTTTCCTCAGAAAAAATGGCTCCAAGGTAAAAATTTGTGAGGCAGCTCTCCAAATGATTCCAATGCGTAAGAGATTTTAAATAACTTATCCCTTCATTTTGACACCAGCACATTTTCTCCATTTAAAAATACCTTCTCTAATGCAGCACAATGTCAGTGTGGAGAAATGTTAAGTTAGATCATGTAGCTTGGAATATCCAAGAATGCAAAAAGGTCTGTCAGCACACTTTGCAGGTCATAGCCTATCCTGGGTTATGTGGTTGGTCAGGTTTTTTGTTTTTTGGGGGTTTTTTTCACTGTAAAGTTTGGGGGAACATGTTGTGCATTCCTGATTTCCACGTTTTTTAGCTTTCAAAAAAACAAATATAGTCCTGCATTCTTTGAAGGACAGAAATGAAAAATCCTGCCCTTCCTCTATGGAAGAACAATGAAGTACTAGTGATATGTTGTCTTCAGAAACTGATAAGTACAGAGCTTGCTTGAGTTGACAGATGACACGCTACACAAAGATAACAGGGAAGCCTAAAATAAAATGAACTTATGGCCTGAGCTCAAATTATTGACTCAGGGTGTTGGAGTACACCTGTTATTTTAATGTGGACTTAAGCTTGCTTCCTCATTTATCAAATCTACCTAAATCAATTCAGACAAGCCTAAAGAGGGTGGTAATGACCATTCCCAGACAGATTGTGTATCTGTCAAAAAGAAGTGGAGCAGTCTTACAGCCAGCCCAGGCTTCTCTAAGCATGCAGAGTTGGTAAGACTGCTAAACCCGAAACATTTAAATGAGAAAGGGGCAAATAAAACAATCTAGTGTGAATAAACCTGCTCTAGAACTTTATATTCAATTCACAAGACAGGCTTACAGAGAGGTGTCATTTCCTATGTTCAGATCAGGATCCTTTACCATCTAAATAGGAGATGGAGAGCATCTGCTCTTAGTGTGCACAATACATGCACAATGTATGTACTTCTAAAAAATCTTATTATCTAGTAATAATTTCATTTTACCGGAACAGCAGATTGTTTACATACAAAAGCTACATCAAAAACAAGCAGATGATGCTTAAGGGTATTCCATCTAGAACCAATAATAAAATATTACTAGTTCTGCTGTGGACCCTGTTAAAAACTATGAGAATGGAAAATGTAAGAAGATAAGAACACCAGTAACATTAAATAAAGGATTATCCTTATTTGCGAGGAAACTACCTCAGAGAAAAATATTTACAGTGTTAACATTTCAGATAGTCATAAAATAATATTTGTAACACTAGTGCTTAAAAAAACCTTCTTTAAACCTAGCTAAATCTCTTGTCCATATTTCAGGTAACATCTGGTCTGGTTCTAAGTATATATGGAAGATAGAGGAGTGTCATAACTCTCTATGCCCTGACTATTTTCTGTGCTTTCAACTCAGCACCACACAGGATTTATTTCTGTTTCCAGACCAACTCTGAAGCTTGAAAGCTGTATGACTTGGTACATATGTGAATATATACATGTATATACAAAATTACATATTCATTTATATGTGTATAGATGTACATTGCTATCCAAAGTGAAAATAGATACCTCATGACTCCTTGTAGTCAGTTAAAGGAAGGAGAGGTGGCTATTTTTGTGTGGATCAGAAAGCTCTCTGCAATTTTGGACAAATGTTTTCTTCTTTCTGTTTGAAATAAAGCATGTTAATTTAACACATAAATTGGAAGGGAAACTATGCTTCTCTCAGTAAAAGCTTTGAGTGATTATCTTAAACCCAGCTAGCTCAGAGTTGCCTCGTACTAAGGAAACTTATTTTTGAAGCTGTCACCAAGCTTTCAGATTCCAAAACCAAGGCAGATAAGACCATGATTACTTGCAGAATTACAATATATGCAGGAATTGTTTAAAGTAAGTTTAAAAATTATCTTCTGGTTAAAAATCTGACATCATTCTCACCCCAATACTACCTATTTTTAGCATGAAATAATGTTTTAAATTTTTGTAAAGCTGATTACAATCTCTCACGCTTGATTTCATTCCTTTCCTAAAAGGAGTACAATTAAACCATTTTCTATCTTTTTACTTCCTTGCTGATTTTCACATCTTCACAAGTTAAAATTTAAAACAGTGATTCCAGTGCTTGCAGAATGCAAGGGGCTTCCCTTGAGGTAAAGACAAGAAAATAACAGGTAAAGCCACTATGAGAGTGAGCCCCTGCAGTGATGATGTACTGTGTATATGAAAAGAGATTAAAAAAAAATTAATAGACATTTAATTTAACTTTCCATTCAGTCCAAGTCCCTCTGAAATGATTTTCAACATATGAATCCAAGTTCACAATGTTCTGTTATCAGGCAAATATTTTTAATAAAATTTCCTTCAAGGATTTCAGTTTACTAGTGAGAAATTTGAAAAGAGTGATGAATTACTATATTTTATTATACTTAACATAACATTAAAAATATAATTTCATTACCTTCATAGTTTATTTTATGTATGTACATATAGGTTGTATTTCTCCAAAATAGTGTCAAATGTCTTCTGGAATGCTTTTTATGTAGTTGCCTGAATTGGGTATTTTGTGAAGGTGTTTTTTTGTTTGGTTGTTTGTTTGTTTGGTGTGGGATTTTGTTCATTTTAATTGGTTGGAGGTTTTTTTAGGGATGGGTGAATGGGTGGGTGGGCTTTTGTGCTGTTTTCTCGTACCCTAGTAAAATATAGAAATCATGTTATTTTTTGCATAAATCTATGAGAATATAGCTACATTCCTACAAATGAAAGAAAATTAACTGAATGATCAATTTCCCAGTGCTCATGATACAGTGAGGTACTATAAACCAGCCATTAAGTTAGGGTCAAAATATGATCAGGCAGAGAAACAGCTTTCAGCAGCTGTTTCACGGTCTTTTTCACCTCACAGTTATCACACAATGCAATTTGTGTAATCACAGCAAAATATTGAAATAATGTTATCATTAGTGAGACAACGTAATTGTTTTTGCCAAGACCAGCAGGCTAAAGCTAGGACATGCTACTATCAAGCTGGTCACACCTTAATTTAGTTCCCTTAGTTCCTAGGGAAAACATGTTAGTTATTCCCTTACTCTTCCCTCTATTCATTCACTGTGCTCTGTTCTCATAGAGGAGTGGAATTAATGAAGTGGAATGTTTTGTGTGAGAATGGAGCAAGAGAAAGGGCCTGAACACTGCCCTGGAAGGTTAGATCCCTCTTCACTTGGCCCCAGGGTTTCTTCCAGTAAGAAGCACCTTATTTACTGGGAAATACAATAGACATCCTGTGGCTATGCTGATGCCAAACATATCCTGGTTCTCAGGGCTATAGCATGAGGCTCCAAGTGTTGTCATGCGCTAAAAGAGTTCTCTTAAACCTTGTAGGGTTTGGCATGGGATGACAAGGATTTGTCTGTCAGATACCATTCACAGTGCTGGGCATGGGGACCTGGACCACCCTGGGTATCTTTGAAAGAGAAGAAGAAGAAGGGGATTGGACTAGGATTGCAAACCAAATAAAATACAGACTCTGATTTGCAGCAGCAAACACTTCTGGAAATCTCTGCTGAAGTCACCAGAGGTGTGCTTTGTGCACAATGTGCTCTCATCCTAGCTCTTCAAGGTAGCCAAATGTTTTGGTCAATTCTGATATCTCTGCATTTGGGATTAGTGTCTCTGCCTCACCTCAAAGCTATGCTGTGAAGATAATTCATTAATATTGTAATCCTAAGGACAAATATCAGAGCAATTCTGAAAGCAGGTTATTAATGTTGTCCGCAGAGCACAGTTTTAGTGGGGGAACATTTAACTGAACACTATCTGCTACTAACACAGATGAAATAGGAGATCCATGGAAAATGCACTGTATGCACTCAGCCAGATGAACTAAGTTTCCATAGCAAATACTCATTCTGCTATTGTCTTAACTTTCAAGTAATTAATTCTGAAATCTATTGCTTTTCTTTTAAAAATTTTGTGTTTCCTCAGTAAGCAAGCACACTGCAACTAATACACTAATTTCAGTAGAGACATGCCAGTTTGAGAAAAGGCATCAAAAAGATCAACATCTGCACTCCACAATTGTGAATCAGATAACCCAATTTACTGAAGACTTAGTTCCAGTAAAAATGCTTGATTCTTTTATTTGTCTCAAAACTTGAGAATGTGTAAGTAACAGAACTCATTCCTTGTATATAAATCTCTACCTATTCGGCCAAAGAAATCTCAAGAAGTTAAACCTTACCCAGAGCTGAAAGAAAAATCAGTTTATTTAATTGCAAGGATTTACTGACCAATTTAGTTAAAGACTATTAAAGATCTTTAGTTAAAGTTATTTAAAAGTAACTAGAGGAAAAGAAAAATACCAATTAATTTTAAATTGAAACAGATCCTGTTTGGAAAAGGAATCTTGCAAAGTAACAAAATGTAATACAAAAAGGCTTTTAATAAAGACTTTTTCATAAAATAATTTATAAGTAAAACATAGTAAGTGCTCTCTTACTAAACCAGCCATTCCTTCAATAGGTGAAGCCTAAGCTTCAGATAAACAAAAATTAAAACATTGGACTGTATTCTTCCACCAAATGTCAACAATGCTTTACAGTGATGAAGTTGTTAAAGTGTGATGGCATATTTATCTATTTTAAAAGTAGATTTAAGCCAGTTTCAATAATATTCAGCTGCTGAATCATAGGCCACTTCAAGAGGGTAATGATGTTATGATGTACATAAAATAAATGCACTGTTATAATGGCTATATGATAACATATTAACTTGAGTAAGCTATTGTGGGGTTGCAGGATTTTGTTTTAAAAGTTTATTATAAGTTTATTATAGTTTTAGTTACCCGATATGGGCCCCTTTGTCTTGGCATTTTCTCTCATCATAAGTTGATAAGGGTTGTTATGCCTCTCTGGTCTTTGCCCAGAGACTGTTTCCTATTGGTCCTTTCCCCGTGATGATCCCTGCCCATCCTCTCCAATGTATCCTTCTTCCCTCTGTCCATCACTGAGTCCCTATCTCCAAGGTCCAGAACCTTAGAGGAGATTTGGCCAGCAGTTAGCAGATTCCCCAGAGACCCCTCCCCAAATTACCTTTGATTTGTTGATAGTGAGGTAATCCAGTTGCCATTTGTTGCTTTGCTTTGTTTTATTGGTTCATAGTTTGTACCCACCCCTTGAACCTGTCCTGGACAAAACCCCCCTGCAGCCCAGGTCCGAGGTCTCTCCTGAGGCACCGGGCCTGAGGTAAGGGGTTCCCCTGTGATCCTGAATAAACTTCTGTTCCCCGACCCTCCGAGAGTCCCCTCTTTCATTTATACCACGGCCGTGACAGCAAGAGTCGGGGTGCTGCTGAGCCACGAACTCACAAATCGGTTCTTTTGTGGAGTGTCAGAGCCACCGGGTGGTCCAGCTGAGCAGCGGGATGACCAAAGAGACACGCACCCCAACAAGCTATTATGTCCATCTTAGTTTAAATGTGTGACCCACTAAACTTCTTTTTCAGAACTATGCCACCTATTTTGATGTCAGCCATCAAAAGTTTTGTTAATAGAATGTTAAAGGAATGTAATGTTAATAAAAAACACCTTAAAATAAGTTGAAAACAAAACCCAACTACAACTACTATGCATTTTAACTCAGCTGTAAACGTTACAAGAAGAGTTTTTGAATCTGTGTTCTTGGAAAGTTTTTAATTTAAATAGAGATAAATTCAGAGAATTATCATGGAGCAGATTCCTCAGGGGGAAATATTGTTTTGGGCAGCATTTTCTAGATAACATTGCCTAGCATAAGGTAAACTATGACAGTAGTCTACTGAAAAGTGTCTTTCATGAATAATTTGACATTTGACAAATAGTCAGGTTTGCTTTTAGTATTTGTCCTCTACTGATCAATTGTTGACTGAGATCCATAAGTCTAACAGGCAGAAACATTTTTCCACTCAGCATTCTTTCCTGGTATAATCTTTCCTGAGATGCATCTAAAGGAGCTGTAATTACAGGTAAAATATTCATGTCAAAAAGCTGTCAAAAAATGATGATTTAGAGCCTGGTGTCTTGATCATTCTTGGATAGGCTTTGCCTCCTTCAGTGGAGGCTCTGAGAGCCTCGGGGCTGGGAAAACTGAGCTCTGCTTGAAGATAACCTCATACAACAATGGCTAAATTTATTTGTAGTAGATCAGTTTCAATAGAAGAAATCACACAAGAGTCACCCCTGAAGGGTCCCCAATATGTTAATCAGAAGTTATTTGTGATTCATATACCATAAGTGTATCTCCAGCCATTCTTTCATAGATCAGAGGGAGAATTGTAATTTTATGTAGTGCTGTTGTAGTCTGATTTTGGTAGTGAAGTACCAGCTTTCACACTATGTTTCCTGTTTAAAGCCCTCACCCTGACAGTGAGATCTGGACTGAATTTCCTCCTCCCCTTGAGGAAACGAAAAGGAAAATCTTGGGTTTTGCAGCAATGCTCTGACAGTGTTACTCTGAGAAAAATCTCTGAAACTGTCATCACACAAAAATTTTTATACCAAAGTGAAAAGGATGTGCCCAGAAGCTAAGAATTGTCTAGGCCACACATAAGGTTTTACTTTGATATCTTCACTCTGCCTAAAACTTCCACTTCTGCAAAGTGGATTTTCTTGCATTTGGCTGTATTTTTGGTGACTTTGACTGATCATTTCACATAGTGATGAGTAGGTTTCTTATATATGAAATATTCTGGGTACATTTTAGCTCCACTTTTGACCCCAAACATGTTTTGTCTCACTGAAGTCTATGGAATGCACAGACTTAAAAGTGGTAGGTATTAGGCAGATTTTGATGCTCAGTTGTCAATAAATTTTAAATAAGAGAATTTCTGTTGCTCTGTCTGGAAATAAAGACCATAGAAGTGAATGATATTTGGTTGTAGAACAGTGCTTCCAAAGTTCTTCTTATGAAAGACCTTAATACATTTAAATGAACTCAAAGTTCTACATTAAAAATATTTGATTATCAAGCTTGATAATACCGCAGTTCCACAAGGTAGGCAAAGTGGTCTTGGAAACTTTTTTCAAGGTCCAAAGTTAATTTGAAAAAATACTAACAGGCTGACTTTATCTTATTTTATATTGAAGATTCACACTGTATTCCGTCCAGTTCATGATTTCCACCAAGATCTCTAGTGAACTAAAAGCACACTGAATGCCAAACAGAAGTAAGTATTGCACTCCTTTATCAATTGTATTAATTTCATTTGGCTTTTTTTCCTTTTATAAAAAGGTTCAACTCAAGTTCCTGTTTTCAGGCTGCTTTTAAAACAGTGTTGTGGTTTAACCCCAGTCAGCAATCAAGTACCACACAGCCATGTACCACTCATCTGCTTGCCCTCCGTGAGGAGGGGAGTCAGAAGGGAAGTGGAACATGTGGGTTGAGATGAAAGCATGTTAATAAAAGAGATAAAATTAACAACAACAACAGCAACAATAGCAGCAACAATGATAACAATTGTAATGGCAAGAAAAGAGAGAGAGGGAGGAATAAAACTCAAGAGAAAGAAGTGATGCACAACACAGTTGCTCAACATGCACTGAATTATGCCCAGCCCAGCCCTGGGCAGTGCTCGGTCTCTCTCAGCCAACTGTCTCTAGTTTATGTTCTGGGTATGATGTCCTATGGTGTTGGAATATCCCTTTCCAATGGCCCATTCAGGTCACCTGAGCTGGCCATGCTCCCTCCCAGCTTCTTGTGTAGCTCCTCATTGGCAGGGCTGGAGACACTGACAAGTCCTTAACTCAGGGTAAGCACTGCTTAGCAAGAGCCAAAACATCAGTTCATGATCTCACACTGAATCCAAAGAGCCTCACCAGCTACTGGGAAGAAAATTTACTCTATCTCAGCTGAAACTGGGACAAACAATATGCAAGAATTTCTTCCTTGTTAAAATTTTTCCAGTATTATTTAAATGGTAGTAAGTTATATTGTATTCCTTGTAGAGCTACACAAACATATCTAATTTATTTTGATGCTAATACATCTTTTCATGCTCAGGTATTCTTAAGTTTTTTTCAAACAAAGCAGAAAGTCTGAGTTATCTCTTAATTTCTCTGATTGTTTATTTTCCAAAAATTTCTATTTGTATAGAATCTGTCAGATAATGATAAATTTAAAATGTTAATTTTAGAGTTCTCCAAGGCTTTCATTCTCAAGTTTTCTCTAGTAACTTGTACTACTCTGTAAGTGTAAAGACAAAAATCTGGTATTCAGCAGTGCCATGTGGCTGTAAGACCTTTCACTTATCTGTCAGCTGAAGAGATGGTTACAAATCTGTCCTAGCAACTTCTCTTAGTCTAGTGCTTGCTTAGTTTATACAGTAATGAATATGTTGAAGTTATCTAATAAAACTCATGCTGATTATTGAAGAAGATAATTTTTAATGAAAAAATATCCCAGGATGGGGACGTTCTTTTTTTTCCTTTTTTTTAAAAAATGATATTTTACCCTAAGTTTTAATATTTTAAATGAATGTCTTAACCATCAAATTTCTGATTGTATTACTTGAGAGAAGTGGAAGATGTCAATATTTTGTGTTTAAAATTCAATTCATTCAGCAACTGCTCTTTAATATCTGAATAATTCTTTGGAAGTGGAAAGCTATTCTAACTTGCAGTTTTCCAAGCTAACATCCTCTTTATCAAATTTTCCTCTGATGAGATTTTAATTTTTTTTCTTTTCATTTTTCATTATGGTGATTAGAAGCAGATTTTTATTTCACAAGGGCAAGATTTTTGATATGCATTAAAATTATATATGCATGGAGACTGAGATGTGCTTAGCTACTTACAGTCTTTCATTGTTTCTTTTCTAGTTTTAAGCCCATTGACCAATCAGCAAGTGTATATTGTCTCAGTAACACAATACTACTAACCAAAAAGTCCACCACTCAGAAAACAGTTAAGGCCCAAACTTAATTGTTGGAAGATTTAAGCAGCTAAATGAAAAGCTTGTGCTAGGATTAAATCATTGAAGACCAAAATTGTAAATGAAAACCAGTCAGGTTTCCCCTCACCATTACCTCTTCCTAAATATAAAGAAATTATCTAGCTATTTAACACTCTTTTTTAAAGAAGTATAAATGTAAACTTATGTGTTTGGGTCTTGGGCAGAATCTTGGAATGCTTGTTGCCTTGCTGTGTCACAGACTTCTGCAGAAGTCAGTTATGCCCAGATCCTCCAAAGACTATTTATTTGCCTGTCACTGGTCGCAATATCAAACATCCTTGAGAACATCAGCTTCACTGAAGCAGCAGCAAATGGAAAAACGCTAAAATGATGCATAGTGGTGTTAGATATGCCACAGATTGATTGGTGGTGTATTTAACACATTTTTAATTCATGAAGCAATTTCAATGTTTGTGAAGCATTATAAATGAGTTAAAAAAAGATTTTTTGGTTTTACACCTCAGATTGACCAGTACTCATGAAGAATTTTACACATCCACATTCCTGAATTAAACTTTAAGATCAGAAAATAAGGTAAAGTAATTGTATTCAACATTACAACACAGCATACTGTTCCATTTTTAGGAGCATGCAAGTGGGGAGCATATTTAGAAACAACCCCAAAAAAAACCCCTGTGTAAAATTGCATCTGTGAAACTAGTGAATTAACCTCATGTCCAAAAAGGCAACACAAGGTTTAGCATGCATTTTTAAGCAGGGACTGCCAGCCATCCTAAATACAGCACTTGTTCATTATGTTCAGTTAAAAGGGTAGCAACAAAAGTCACCTAGTTGAAGCAGTTGTACTGTAGCTCCTGCAGTGTCTCTGGGAAATGTGACAATCCATCCACCCAAGCCTCCTAGGAAGATTGTCATATTGCCAAAACAAAATGCTGCAAGAACCTAGTCGACTCTCCTGGGAGGAAAAGTGAACAATCATTTCTTATGGTAACTTACCTCTTTTATCAAATTATAATATTTATAATTAAAAATAAATATCTATCTTATCTTGGCTCTAATTTTAATGACCTCCTTATTGGTCTGTCCTTAGCTGAAACAGACTAACTTAAAATGTCCATCTTCCTCTTATCAACAAATAAATCTTTAATCAAATCTGGCTAGGCCTTTTGTCTCATACCAGTTCTCAAGAACTGAATATTTGGTTCAATTAATTGGAAAAAAGTGGTATATTTTCCTTTCTGTGATTATAGATATTTCTGTAATTCCAGGGGAAATTCTCACTGGGGGAGGAAATTTTGAACCATTGTATTCTGTTAAAAAAGGGTGACAAATACCAGTAGTGTTCCCATTAGTGTTCTGCTCCTATATATTTCAGCATATGCTGGAAACTCACTTGCTACAGTAGTTAACTAGTTACCAGATGACCATTACTGAGGCCAGTTGTCACAGAGCAACCTCTGTCTGCACTGTTAAGCTATCTTTAAAAAGCTGTCATAGCTGCCCACTACACTTGTCCCACCCCACTCTGACTTCTAACACATTCACTGAAAGAAAAGAAAAAGCCCTGACAAAGACCCCCAAAACCAAATAAACAAATAAAGAGATAAAGACAGAAAGAAATAAGGGCAGTGTTTTTTCTAATCAATTAATAGTAGATAGGATTGACTGGGCATTTACCTTATCTGTATGGATAATACGAAGTACAACATAACTGTATTGTCTTCTGCATTTTCAGCCCTGCTATGTCTCCCCAAGAATATCTGTCTGCTTTGGAAAGAATATAGTGACAAATTTTATGGCTTTAAATTGTAATGCATGAGCATTTCTTCATGTACATCAGACCCTTAAATGTGCACATGGCAGCACCATAATTAGATTTGTTCTCTGAAAGATAATGGCTTAAGTTTGTTTTCTGAGAGGTAATGCCTTAGATTCCTTTATGATATTCTTCACGTTCTCAAAGATGAATCCCTTTACATTTTGCAGTGACAGAGGAGATTACAGACCCTCTAAGAAGTGCTTTAACATCAATCTTCTAGGATAAAGAAGCTGTCACTAATGCTTGTTGTCTCAGTTAGTAATTCAAAATAACTTTGTAAACAAACCATGAAGTAGGGGTCATTTTTATCCTTCTGAACTTATCTCTTCAGAAGTGGAACTTCAACAGGAGCAGCTGGAGCTGTAGTACAACAGGAACTGCAAAAACTGCCAGTATCAGCACAACAGCTGCTGGCATTCTACAAGTCTTCAAGGAGTACCTGTTGGAAAAAAATACTCCAGAGGCAGCAAAAGGATAGTAAAAGGGAAAACCAGAGTTTATTATTCTTGTTAGCCTTAGGACTGAAAGCAGAACTTGGGTATAATTTAAATGAGGAATTCTACATTGAGTTGACTGTGAGTGCAGGACCTCTGACTACAAATGCAGTCCGTAGGTGCTAGAAGCAATAATAAACTGGAACAGGGATAAACTAGAGCAAGGAGCCAGTATGGGCAGCCAAGAAGCTGCTGGGAAATGTGCCCATCTTTTTATGACTCACATTATTAGACTGAAGCACAGACTTCATGTTTGCACTACATACATGCAGAATTCAAGTTTTACCTCAAGTAATTGCCTATTCATAAGAAGACAAAGTTCTCAGCTGGGACAGTTTCGTAGCATCTCTAATACTTTGCCTCTGGAACATGGGAATGACCTTGGGCCATGTATATTCTGAAAGATAATTCTGTAACTGGAGTGTTTTCTGCTTGTCATGGTTACCAGTTAACATTTCTTGGGAAATAACAATGAGCAGCTTTAAGTAAAGAGTCTGATTTTTGTGTAAGTGCAAAGTTAAAGTAAATATATTGTACATATGATGACGTCCTCTCTAGTATTAACTACAACCCATATCTCATACACTAGTAGAAAAGGAGTTTTACATTACATTGTTGCAAAATTGAGTGGATATTTTATATATTACACAAAAATATATTAAAACTTTTAATAGATATGACATATTAAAACTTTCAATAGATACTACTTTAAATATATATAACTTTTAATATATAAAACTTCTTTTGGCAGCTATGCCCTATGATAAAGATTAATTTGAATCCCAGAAGGGAAACAAACTGTTCTGTGGGAACGGATACAGTAATTCATGAACTATGTCAGGGTTCACATCAAATGAAAGAAATTGCTAACAGAAGAATAGAGAAATCTTATTTTAAAATGAAAATGTGTAATCCTAACTCCCATCTAATAGGACTTGGTTCATAACCAGAAGTCTAGATGTTCCAGCAATCAGAAGACCAGCTGAATAGTTCTAAAACTTGTACATTGGCTTCCAGGCAGCTGTCACACTGTAATCTATCAGAGAAAAAACACTAATAAACTCTGAATAAGTCAATAAATACAGAACCAGAATGGCAAGAGTACACTTATTCTCACTTCACCATCCTTCATATCTATTTCATTCAACAATATTTATGTAAATGCTGGCTTTAAAAAGAATTCTTAAAATCATTCTGAAAGAATTGGGCTATATTTTGTGTTGCCCTCTTATTCATGAGCCATATCCACCATCTGTCACAAATGCAATATTGAGCAAGCCAATACAACCCTAAGATCACAAGAACTGATTTTAAATATCTAGGAGAAGAAACAGAAAAGCAAAACACAATCATAACTTGTCACTGAATACAAAATGTCCTATTCATGTTAAAAAACAGCTCTGAGCTGGATATAGGAACTGATGATGTAATGACTGATTATAGTATCAATAACAACTGCAACTTAATCTGGGTATCACTTGACAAAGAATCTAAAAATGCTAAAGAAATTACATGGTAGAAAGAAAGCTAAAAAATCTATACTGGTCTGTGGGATAAATTTGCTTACATAATTTGCAGCTCTAAGGCTAAACAGAGCATATATCTTCAGTACAAAAAGTAAAATGACTCCTTTGTGCCTTTTCTCTACCTTTTAGAGTAAATAGCAGATAAGTATATATATATATATATACACACACACATACACATACATGTCCTTTTCATCTCAAAGCACCAGACATGGGGTACACAGACATATGCTTTATGAGTTTTTAAGAACTTAAGATTGAAGGAAAATATTCCTAAATGCTTGCATCTCTCTGAGTTCTTGATGTCTGAGTACCTCTGAGATATATATGTATATATATTTTTTTTTCTTAAGATTTTCACTTTATCTTTCACATTGTTCTGCTCTAAAGTGATGCATCTATGTCTTTTGTCATATTGGAATTTATGCACTGCAAGCTCAGTCTTAATTGGTTTTAATTGCGTTGTGGTTTTACTGTGGGGAACCGAGTTCCTCTTCCTGGTTGCTAGCACTACTATGTAGATAACCAGATATTGGATTTAATATGACCAAAGCTTGCTTGAGTTTAGTTGCATCATTGGTACTCTAGATGGAATCTCTAGTCCTTGTGACAGTCAGAAATAGACAAAACAAGTGGCCAGTCCATCACATTATTTTTCCACAACTGCCAAGCATTTGCAAGCTTCCAGGAATATGTTTTGAAATTTATATCTTAAGTGATTAAAAAATCAAAAGGAAAGGAAATGGATAAAATCTTAGCAAAATGGTTTCTAACCCAAATATACTTAATTGATAGAGCACAAAATAATACATATTCTTTTGAGATCAAGTATATTAATTAATATATTTACATCTCTGTCTGGTCCTGGCATAGCAGAGCAGTTTCCAATGACCTGTATCTGTGCAGTCCCTGATCATTAGCAACTGAAGTCAATGGTCCAGACAGCCTTATTGGGGGTAACCTTTCTTGTATAGACCATTTTTTTGGACGTATAGCTGTCTTAATCAAGGATGATTGTTGTATTAGCAGCGGGAGGAAAAGTTCAGCAAAAAAATAGTACGAGATGGTAAAGTTGATGTCAGTTTAATTTAGATATTATTTGTGATAGGAAAATAACATTGTGTAGTAATTTAAATCAATGATGAACAAGGTTTTTTCTGCACTGTAGTGGGTGGACATACTCAGCCTACTCTTTGACTTAAAATATTGGGTACCACACACTCTTCTCTTGGTTCACTCATCTGTGTCTGAGATGGGGATGCTCCATTTCCAGCTCTACAGTGTAACATTATAATCACCACAGATACAATGAGAATTTGTTTGTTTTATGGCTGCCATAGCTTCAACTGTTGAAGGTCCTAAATTACACTAAAATATCATAATTCAAGTGACATTTTCCTTTTGAATAAGATTCCAGGATAGTCTTTTCCAGAAAAAGTACAAGTCTTTGCTGAAAACTGAGCTTGGGAACTCTGCAAGTGTTGGATATCAAAGCAGCTGTGCTGGGAAAGCAAATCTTCAATGATCACCTAGACCAGAGTTTTCCACCACCTCTCTGGAAAAAGTGTTGTCTGAGAAGTTCTTTTATGTTATACACTTTGATTTAGAACACTTACACTTTGGAATCAGGGACCAAATTAATTTCAAGGGGTGTTTAACAAAATCCATCAATATTCCTGGTTTATCATATAGCAATTAATTTCATACATCTTTCCAGATAACTTGAAAATGAAGGAAATTTTTGTTTGGTTTGCACACTTCTTTTTGGATCAAGGTGGGAGAGGAGGAGAAGAAAATATGTTGAAAACCTGTGTTAGCTACTGGAAGCTAAGGTGATTAGTTCTTGCATGTGAATGGCATAGTTTGTGATATATTCCTAAAATACTGATATTCCTACATTTCTACAGAAAATATATATATTTTAGAGAAGAAATAGAAGTCTTTATCAGAGCTACATCTATGTTTTTTCAATTTCTATATCTCCTGGATCTGAACAAAATTTAAATGTCATATTTCATCAAGAGAAAAATGTCAGTCAATCTGAAAATTATTCAACCTTTTTTAATTGCCTTTCTATTCTTTTGTTGTAAAAGAAAAAAATTAAATACCTGGCAAATATATAAGTTAACCTCCAGCAAGTAAGTCTGCTTTCTCACAGAGAGAGCAAAATCACTTCACAGGATTTCTGCTAATAAACTGTGTTCTCCAGTATTTACTTCTGTGCTAAAACATGCTTCTACAAATATAATGATCTAGTGAATGGCCAGTACAAGCACATGTAGCAAACCTAATCACAAAAAAAAAAAAAAAAAAAAAAAAAAAAAGCTCTTTGGTTATACCAAGATGAATCTGCTAAACAAGCAAACAAACCCACCACACCAACACACTAGTCACAGAACATGCAAGAGCCTACAGAGCCAGTGTTCCTTTGCAGGGACAGCAATGAATGTGGTGTGCTCTCCCTCACCAATAAAGAGCTATTTCTCATCAACCACAAGGCCAGCTTTAGTACCATGAGAATCTAATTTGGTCTATTCCCCTTGCTGTTTATAGCACCCCAATTTAATCACATCATCAGCTCATTAAACATCCAGAGACTTTTGAAAATTTGTGTGTGAGAGGCTTTGAAGCCTCAATGTTGTTTTCAAAATTGATTAAGTTATTTGAAATCAAAGTTCCTTTGCCATGAAGTGAGGTAAGGTAGAAAGACTGACATGAGTAGTCTAAGTAGTGAGAGGAAAATTAGAACAATTGTCTGAAAATTTGGTGTCATATTTCATTATGCTTTTTTAAAAGTGAATGGGATATCCTGTCCTAATGATAGGATTTGTGAATTTAGAGAGGGAATGAATCCTCTAAATTCATGATACTCCTTGTCTACTAATAGGTACCCTGAGTTCCTGTCAAAATATTGTGTTTTTCCTGAATAGAATATGCAGGTATTTTACATTTTAGAAACTACAGTTAGATTCACCTCTTGCTTTCCCAGTTTGATAGGTTAATATGTGTATTTACCCTATTTCAAATACTTTTGGTTTTGCAGACATGTAAAAGACTGAAACAATTAAAACTGGAATAAATATTTCTACATGCAGCTTGTGTCCGTAAATACGTTTACTATTGTTACCCAATCACACTTCTCTGCATAGTGCTTGCTACTCCTCCAGCTCACTCACTGCTGTACAATGCAAATAAATACAAAGATAATGGTCTATCACAGCAGAAAATTATGAGTACAGAAGAACTACTTTGAGGCAGACACTGGTGGCATAAACCATGCATGAGGTTTGGTTGTGTAAGTGATTTTTGTTGTACCAAGGAAAAATCATTCTCTAACCTAACGGGAAGTCCAACACAGCAGCTGCCATATAAAGGCAGAAAATAAGAATGATTTCCTCTCCCTAATTATGTAGCCTATATATTTTTCAACATATTTCTATGCTCTATAGACATTTTTCCACATATATACTTTTTTTTCCTATTTCCTTTATCTTAAGAAGGTACTTTATTCAACCTTAGAATATGAACTTGTGATGAGCAGTAGTACTGCTTTCTGGAGGTGACCATCTGCTGGCTACAGAAGAAATCCAGATAATCCAGGTCAAGATAGAGACCTAAATTCAACATAGCTGCTATGCAAAGAAATTGTAATTTTAATGGATTTACATACGTTTTTCCTCTTTTTACGCTTGGTATCTGTCATAACCAATACAAGACATTTAGGCAAAAGTGAGCTAAATTTTATCCCTTTCTGTGCAAAACCAGATTAGTTGCACAACAGAAGTGCCAGTCAGTAGCACCTCTGTAGAAATAATGAAATAATTTAAAGCAATTTTCTTCTATGAGTTAAGTGAAGGTATAACTCACAACTCTTTATTCTTGATCATATTGTCCAAAAAAAATTAAGCATGGACTTATTTTCAAAACCTAAAATGTGACTGCATAGCATTATAAACATTAAAAGAATACTGTTGAAAAATGAGAGATAATTAAGTTCAGCTATATCAATGGGACCGCTCCTTTGAGCCGTTGTTTGCAGATAATAACTGTTATAATAACTATTATAGTAACTGTTATTATTCTAATCAATTTCTGGGCTATTTCATGCCTTATAGCCTTCCCAGACTGTCTAAATATATACACACAGATGAAGACTTTACAAAATGAAGTAGAAAGCTGAATGTATAATGATCGGCACTTAATCATTTTAAAATCTGCATTTTTTCAACCCTCGTTATGTTACTGACATTTTTTTAGGCTGAGAAACCAAGTAAATATGAGAAATAAATTGGTCTAAATTTGATGTTGCTCACTCTGATGGCATTTCATTCTCCCTTCTTAACAGGATGGGGGTTGAAAATAAGATGGAAAAGAGATCATGGGTTAATATAAAGAAATGCAGAACCGTTGCCCATTGACATCTTCAGCACAACAGACTCAATTTAGGGAGTATTAATTTATGACTATTGATAATTAAAATTGATTTGAATGGTAAGAAACAAAGACAAAAGCTAAAACTCCTTTCGTTCACTCTCTCACTTTTCCCCAAACCTAACTCCTTCTTTCTGGTTTCTTCTATTGAAGAATACAGAGGGTGGGGAGTAGGGTTGAGGTCAGTCCATAACAATTCTTTCTTGCTACTCCTTCCCCCTCACACTTTTCCCCTGTTCCTGAGTTTCCCCTGCTATGAGCTGCAGTTTCTTTCATGAAATATTCACCTTCTACTCCAGTGTGGTCCTCCATGGGCTGTAGGGGACAAATTGCTTTAATATGATCATCCCAGGCTGCAAGAGAACCTGTGCTCCAGGGTCTGGAGCACTTCCTCCCTCTCCTTCGCCAACCTTGGTGAATGCAGGGCTGTTTCTCACAGCTGTTTTCCTCCCTCCTTTCTCTCTTGTGCAGTGTTTTGCCATCTCTTTGATGTATTTTCCCAGAGGCACCAGCATCCTGGCAGAGGGGCTCAGCTGTGCCTTGAAGTTTTGTTGGGGAAGGCTGCACCAGATGTGTCTAGTGCTGGACAGCCCCCGTTCCTGCCAATACATGGGCACCTACACCAGGTACAGGAACATAATGCCACTATTACTATCCTTGCAATAGGAATGCAAAATGATGAAAATCTGTAGCAGGAGAAAGAAATTTGAAAAAACATTTCACTGTTGCTGCGAGAAACATATATGAGACAGACTAAATGCACAAACCTTCTTTCTCTAGGAAAAGTTGCAATTATAGTAACTCTTTTACTCTTTAAGTCAAAAATTATTACTCCTAACAAGCACAAATATGAAGGATCATACATAATCTTTTCCACTAAATTTCTTAAGACTCTGGAGCTGTGTTCGCACTTCCAATAGCATTGGAAATATGTGAATATCAATCACTTCTCTTTTGGCTACACTAGAGGTTTATAAACTTCATCTGGCTTCCAAACACTATTATTAGATGTGCTAGAAGCAAATAGATCATACATGTAAAGGAGTTCCTAGATAAATATCCAAAAATTAGGGTCTATTTCCAAATTTTCTCTGATGTCAAGCTACACTAATCAAGATCTAAGAGGCCTCTCCTAAAAATTCTTCCACACAAAGGAAGAAAAACACAGAAATTAACAAGGGAAAATGTGATGGCATAGGGTGCTCCCATTCCTGTTGCAACCATGAAGTTTCTATGTCATTCTACTAAGAATTAATATTTACTGATTGACCTGCACATATGAATGTGAAGACATATTTACTGATAAGATGCAAATAAATGATGGGCCGAAAGATGTAATTTCCAAAGTGTGGAGACAATATATATATAGGTAAAACCTATCATTGTCCCTTTGATAAAACCTATCCCATTGTCCCAAAAAAGTCCCTTTTTTGTGTAGCACATCAGGATTTATCATGTGCAATAAAACAATGTGCAGTGTGCAAAATTTCATTGGAAGGGAGGGTACATCACCATATGACAAAAAGATATGTAAGTATCAGTATAAATTATACAAGAAAATGAGTCTTTTACCTCTTGTAACCAAGAAAAAACTAATTCAAAACTGTTTGAATTATTATTTATATCTCTTAATTTTTTGGGTGTGCCTCATCTCAAGAGTATGCTATTGACTCCTATCAATGTATTTTGAGAAGTTTATGTGTACAAAGTGCAGACTTCTTTGGTTCAACTTTTCATCTTAAAATGGTGTTGTCACTGTCCTTCATATTTCAGTCAGTGAAAGTATTTAATCCATTTGTACACATATAATCTGCTCTTTTTCCACTGTTACAAAGTAGACAACTTATTACACATATTTGGTTTGACATTCTCAAATAAAAGATATTCCTTAGAGTCACTTGTCACTGTAAAATGCCTGAGTCTGAATGAGATGAGGAGGAAAAATATAACGAAAAAGACATAATAGTGAAGTACCATCAGAAGCATATTTCAGCAGTCAAGAAAGGAAGACAAGCAAGCAGAAGGAGTCTGACAACACTACAGTGACTCATCCAGCTCTGCCTCTCTCTTTTGGGCATATGAAAAGTTCAACTACAAATAATTTTTCAAAGCTTATTTTGAATAGTGTGCAACTCTTACCACTGCAATATAGAAGCCTATGCATGGAAAAGAAAGACAAAAAAAGAAGCTCCAGCTACAGAATTCATTCACCGTCAGTTACTGTTATAGTTTAGTAGCTTAATATCATAAAGAAGTTTCCTTTGAATTATGTCAACATCTAATTCATGAGAATGACAAAAAATATGATTTATTTTAATAAAGAAAAGTTGCTTTATATTTCAGGCAGAAACATGGATCAGTTATCAATAACAATAATCAGTCAAATCACAACAGTGTGAATGCTGACGTGCTGGTAAGCCCTTCAAATAACTGAGCTATCTTAAGATGTGCTGTCCAAGAACTCAGCTTTTCTTACCAGCAAGATGTGGGATTCTTCTTTGAATATTCATTGTTTTAAACAGAAAGATACAATTAAGAAACAAAAAATGTATTCCACTGACAAGTTTACTCAGCTCATGCAAAAGATACAAAGAAATAAAAGCAAAAATTATATGAGAATATTAGTTTAGTCTTTCTCCTTATAATGATAATGCTTAAATATCAAAATTTATCTGTGATTATCAAATAATAGAGGCAAGAAACTATCAGATAGACAGGGGATTTTAACAGAAATTAGATTTGTTTTTCCATGCCAGGGCTTAAAGCCTGAGAGCAGTTAAGTACTATGCAGCTGTTCACTGCCCCTTGCCCTTGGAGGGATGGGCAGGATAATCACAAAAAAAGAGTGAACCTTGTGGAATAATAACCGTTTATTAGTTGGAACAAATGTTACTAATAATGCTAGTGCTAATCATAACAATAAAAATACTTCTAATATTGGAATGAAAATATGAAAGAGAAAGGAATAAAGCCCAAAAGAAGGAAACAATTTCTTACCACCCACTGACTGATGCCCAGCAAGTCTCCAAGCAGCACTTGGCCTCTCCCAGCCATCTGCCCTCAGTGTATATGCTGGGCTTGATTTTCTATGGTATTAGAATATCTCTTTGGCCCATTCAGGTCACCTGTCCTGGCTGTGCCTCTTCCTGGCTTCTTGTGCAGCCCCTCACTGGCAGAGCATAAGACATTGAAAAGTCCTTCATTCAGAGTAAGAATTACTTAGCAAGAGCCAAAACATCAGTGTGTTATCAACACAATTCTCACACTGAGTAAAAAGCACAGCACTATACCAACTATAACTGGGAGAAGAACCAACTCTAGCCACATAAAAATTGGGACATTCCCACTTTTTTTGTGTAACTACACAACTGGCAATGATTAGTTATTTATGGTCAGTACCATTTACTGAGAATGTCTTATACATCTTTAGTAAAAAAACATAGATTGTCTATAGCTCGGCAAGGGATGTCTAAGCTTCAGAAAGCTCACAACACTTGCGAAAAGGAAGTTAAACTTAAGATAAATGATACATTATAGCTATGGCTTGCTCAGCAGAAATAACTGCAGGAATACTTTCTTTGTGACAGTCCCCCCTTCCTTGACTTTCCTTAGTTAACGCAGAGAAAAGTTTTTGGGGAGTGGAGCAGCTGGTATGTCCACATGCTAGAGATGCTGAACATTGCTAATGTTACATTTATCCCCATGTAAATATTAAAATAAGAAATATTAAAATAAGAAAATATTGCTTCTAGGAATATAGCAAAGCTGATGAGAGTTTCCAACAGCACCAAGCTCTCCACAACACCAGCTGTACTGTCAAGAGAAAGTGCACATGACTTGCATTTTAGTGTGTTGTAGCACCCAAAGATGATGCATTTTGACACCCTGATCAGAAGAACAGGCAAGCAAATAACCAAAAATTTTTGCACATAAGCTGAAAATGCATCATTCTTTCTCTACTTTTTCTTAATGCTCAGAATTTCCAAGACCAGAGTTAGCACCTTTGCTTCAAGTCCTTGTTTGCTAAGTATTATTTCTGAGATGTACCAACAACAGAATGGAATTTTCTTTGCTGTATTATTAGCACATTCTTTCTTTTCAAGGCTAATTCAAGAGCTGTCATCACCTAAGAGCTACATTCTGCTATTTCACCCTTATATAAACAGTGACGGTATAGTCTTTTTCTGTCACAACAGGCTAAATTCAATCTGAACAGTATTCATCGCTTTTGTTGTTGGTATTCATTCACAGAGGTCTTAAGTACATCTCTCATCCATGCTTAGAGAGTATTCATAAAACAAAACCAGTTATATATGATACAAATGCCACAAAAATTGTTTGAAACAAGAGTGACTAATGCGATCTATTTTTATTACCACTTTCTTTATATACTTTAAGCAGAAGATCTGTGAAACTAGTTCAGTGGTCCATTGAAAAATCAATGGAATCTGTGAGCAGTCGACAAAGCAAAATAATTAGGTATTTCCTGCTGTAAACATTTTTAAACATTTTGTTTGAACTTCCAACACAGAGGAAACCAGGTGATGTTCCTAGAAGAGTTTTTAGAAAGCACACACAATGCCAATTTTAGAAAGATGATTGAGGGCAAACAATAATGGAGAAGATTCACACCTGCAACCCAATCTGCTCTGGTTATGAAAAAATACCAAAAATGCATATGAAAAGAACCAGTTAAGATTTGATTTGTGATTGGAAGTGGACTCAATTTAATAAAGTATAATTAGCATAACTTTGGTGGAAGAAAAGTCCTAATATGGGAAGTGTCTTAATAATAGATTAATTTTAGCATTACTTTCCTTAACAAAGATGAGTATCATAATTTCTGGTTGAGAGTTGGGGAAAATTAAATATAACAAATGCCATGGCTTGCAAAGCAATGATTTGGGTCAGTTACAGGCATTCAGACTCATCTCAGAGGCCAACATAAGAACCCACAGACCTTGTTTAGATCTTTCTAATTCTATATGCAACATCTAGGAGTTAAATTTAAGAAATGGATCTGGTGAAAAATGAAAATATTAGTACATAAGCATTGCCAAAAATCAAGGCCTCCAAAGCTCTGTTACCTTAATAAATTCATGAGTGGCCAAAGATGAAAATCTATATACAAGATTTATTGCTAACCATGTAGTTCCACATTTGTCTATGATAGCTTATAATTAAAAACAATACAAAAGATCAAAGACAAGAATTGTCTCTAACTGGAAAAGACAGACAAAACCCACACAGAAATACAAAAAAGGATGCATTCAGGTTAAGGAATCTCCCAGTGGGACATCCTGAGTAAATACAGTATAGTACTGAGTCCTCAGTAAATAACTTCTATTGTGTTTTTTTCATTGTTCCCACTAAGTTCAGAGTTCAAAAATCTGGAAGCTCACATTTGATGATGTGAGCTTCCATCTGATTTCCATCTGATTTCCTTACTGATGGAAAGCTCACATTTGGCCCTAACTACCAAGAAAACCACTGAAAGTCCTTTTAATTTTATCACAGGAGATAATGGTAGAAGTGAGTAGTATTGTGCTTTAAGTTGTGTGAAAGGAAGTCCATGACAATGTTTTCCCACTGATTTTATCAGTTCTTAACATGATACAAGAATTTTATGAGTCTCATCTAAAATGTATGTGGTGCGAGTATCTGTGTGTAAATACATGTCTGTGCACAGTTACATTTGGGGAGGCATGACATATCACGTTGCTTTCCAAGGTCTAATATGGTCTAGAAGTTTTTCAATATTCATTTATCTACTTGGGTAACAACACTATTTGTATCAGTGAGATGATGGTATGTCATACTACTCTCCGCCATCACTGGCCTAAAGTACACATCAGAAGTGTAACTATCACAAAATAAAAAGAACTTAGATCAGTACAACACCATAAATTCTTGTGGGAACAAGGATGTATCAGAAAAAGAGGCTTCCAGGTCATTGGTTGCTTAGAAGATCACAATAACACAGAGGAGAAGTTTTGAGTCACTTGTAAAAGACATTGTCAGTGTTCTCTTGTTTTCTATTGTAAGCAAATGTAGTTCTCAAGTAAAGTTACTCTAAACAGAGTCATTATCCCATGGAGTTTGACCACTCTCCCTCTATACTGAGCAAAGCTGATGAAGCTTAAAGTGAATATTGTCCTGTCCCCATGTCAACTATCATTAGCTGCTTCAACTGACATAGCAAAATAACTCAGGTCTATTTTCAGTTTAAAAGATATGACACTAGGAATTAGCCTATTGTTTCCAATTTCAGTCTATTTTGTCTCATTGACCAATAGAAACCAGACAGTATTTACAGCCATTACTGACTGAAACATCAAATGAGAAAGTAATTTTGTCATTATTTTGTAAAGCCTGGAAAAGAAGGATAAAAGGTCAGCTCCTGGTCAGACCTACCATAAATACTGAATATTCTCTACCTAGATGATGATGACATTCCTGTGTCATTCTTCAGTTCCTAAATCCTGGCATCCCTTTGCACTTCCTCCCTGGGCAGCCTAATTGTTGTTGTGATTGATGTGGAGATTAATTTGAACTGTACAAGAGGAATCAGAGAAATGCAGCCAGTCAGCAAAGCCTCTCATCTGTCCTCTAACCTGCCTGTGAGCCACGCACAGTTCATGAAATAATGTTAATCAGCAGAGAAATTATGGCATCTCTTCTTCCATTTGTTTAATACATTCAGTAGCCAGCATCCAATGGCAACCATGGATGCTGGATGTAGTGCTACTGAGGACTGAAAGAAGGAAATAAGTTGTTGTCTTCTAGAGGAAGCTGTCACAGGACTTCCACCCAGCACCCCAG
This sequence comes from Trochalopteron elliotii, assembly GCA_024734555.1. Classification (NCBI taxonomy): domain Eukaryota; kingdom Metazoa; phylum Chordata; class Aves; order Passeriformes; family Leiothrichidae; genus Trochalopteron; species Trochalopteron elliotii. Next base: position 125,198 of record JANPWX010018258.1, on the reverse strand, counting down.
CACAGATGGCTGGTGCAGAAGGGAGAAATAACCCAGGCAGGTCAAAGGCCCAGCAAGAGGTCACCTCCTGGCACCAAAAGGTCTGCAGCCTGACCAAGAACCAACATCTTGGTATGGAGAGCAGATGTGGGAAGAGATAAAATAAAATAAATATTAGTGACTAAAAAGCCTTGTGTTACACTATAAAACCCACAAAAAATATCACAGACGTAGAAGCATCTTAGACATTCCCTGGAAACATGTAAGGTGGCTACTCCTTGAAGCTGGGTGCATCTTCTCAGTTACTTTTCTGGAAATTGAGGGAAAGGATTTCCATGTGTGCCCCATCAGCAACTGGATAGTAAGACACATTGAATCCTATACTATTTCTTCCCTAGCTGTAATAATAGGTACCTCTAATGTGCCCTGTATGTTATCTACTAGTAGTTCTCCTTTTTTTTTTTTTTGTTTTGTTCTTGTGTAGTAAATAGTCTGTTTAAAGTCTTATCTCTGTTGATTTTGTGTCTATTAAATAAATAATTCTTTCTATGATAGACCTAATTGGCCATTCTAAAAGAACTTGTGAACGAGAGGGAGTTTTGGGATGCTGGATGCCCCGATAAGGTTACTGTCTGCTGACAGAGGTCTGGACAAAAGGCAAGGACTTATCTAAACTCTCCCAGCTTTTCATAACAGAAGCCATGGCTCAAGACTTTTTTTTTACCCATGCTTTTCCTTTAACAAAACAAAATAACTCGAACCAACAGACCAACCAAAAGCCTCCTTCATGAAAAATCAAACAACGAAACTGCTATCACCACCAAAAACACTAAACAACAACAAATTGCAGGACTACTGTGAAGGAAGCAGCAAACTGGCAGGACAGTTTTACATCAGTGTAGTGCATTTAGATGTTGGCTGGCATCCAACCCCTCTGTCAAAGGAGTTTTATCATAGTAACATCTTAATATATGTTATGTTGATGCAGGAAATCTCTGATGCCTGCGGAAATAACACATTTCCTCCATAACACCTGGAATATTATGATATGGTATGTAAGTAGAATTCATTTCTAAGCATGGTATATGTTTAGAAGATTCAAAACCTGGTTATAACCCATATGTATTTCCAGAATATTTCTTCAATGTCATGTTTTTTTGCAGCATATTAATGTAATTTTAACATGCAAATGCTAGTACTCTCAACAAATTTTCAGCCTATTAGTCATCCAGTCTCTCTCTTCATGATGTAATTTCTTAATACATAGGAGACGTCAACATTTATGAACCACTTTGGTGAAGCTGAAGATTAACAGTGAGATATATTATGCCATAACTTTTCTTTTTGATGAATCAAATGGAGTCTTTAAATTTGCATCCAGTTTGATCCTACTTTGTTCATTATTAAATTTCATAAACATGCCCTCCAAACAGATGCCAATCATCAAATGTTAAAACATCGATGAGAAATTTTCTATTGAAAATTAATAGAAGGATTATTTTTGTTATTCATAAGAAGTCATCTGGGCATATAAAAAATTAATCAGAAATGTAACTAAATCTTTAAATATGTTATAACGATATTTTAGACATAGCTAACAGTAGTATCAGTTGTCCCAATAGTGGCCATTTCTGTAAATTCAGAATTCATTTCCTGTGTTACACAGAAGAATACAGTAAAGGAAAGCAATTTCACACATGACCTGTACAGATTTCCTCAAAGGTACATGTCAGGAGTCTTTTATAAGAAGTTATAGAAAAGATCAGTCATATCAGAGAGAAGAGTAGCCAGCATGCAGAAGTTATCTGGAGGCAGCTCCCACTTACAGTAAAGCTTCTCATAGCAAACTGATGTTTAATCACCTCACAGCAAACTGATGCTTCTTGCCTTTCTTTCTAATGCTGATTTGTAACAGCAGAACATTAACTTTAAGCTAAAATGAAGCACATAGCATCTTCAGTCAGAGGCAGTTCTTTTCAGTTGTATTTTCATAAAAAAACCTTTATGTTGCCTTTTCAGGACAAAACAGTTTCTTTAAGTCATAAAGACAGAGAATGGAAAGACCTTTAGGATCACCAAGTCCACCTGTTAAGCCAGCACCATCAAATCCACCACTCAACCAAGTCCTCCTATGGCACATCTACAGATCTTCTAGGTATGTCCAGGGAAGGTGACTCCACCACTTCCCTGAGAAACCTGGTCTAATACCTGGCAACTCTTCTGGATAAGATTTTTTCTCAATTCCAATGTAAATCTGCTCTGCCGCAATCTGAGGCATTTCCTCTCACCGTCAGTTGTTACCTGGAAGAAGAGGCCACCTGGCTGCAGTTTCCTCTCAGGCAGTTGAAGAGAGTGACAAGGTCCTCTCTGAGCCTCCTTTTCTCCAGGCCGAGCATCACTAGCTCCCTCAGCCCCTACTAATCAGACTAATAATGCTAGAGACCCTTCCCCAGACCAGCTGCCCTTCCCTGGATTCACTTTAGCTCCTCAATGTCTTTCTGGTCATGAGGGGCCCAAAACTGGACACAGTATTCTAGGCGTGATGTCACCAGCGCTGAAAACAGGGGTACAATCTACACCCTGATTCTTCTGGCCACACTGAACTGTTGTTTTCAAGCTGCACAATGGCTTCTAACTCCTCCTCTTTGTTGCCCATGCTGCATTCATTGGTTCAGGTGCACCCCAGTTGAGCTATTAATCCATTCACCCATAGTGACTGGGGAGTGGGAAGGGCATTTCAGGATCTTTCTTTATAACACTTGTAATAAAGGCTTACTTACTTAAAAATACTTGCTACAAGGTGCTATTCTGAACAGACAGATCAGAATCTATCTTCTTGCATTCTACTTACTGGCCACCATGGCAGAGTAAATAAAGAGCCCCTCCATTAAAAGAGAATTTTAAGAAAACACCTGAAAATATACATAAAATGCACACAAAAGTTTGTGAAATAATAGTTTAAGATGTACTGGTCATTGTCATAAACTGTAGAAACATGGAGGGAAAAAAGCAAGTAGAATAAGGAATACCTAGCTGGGCTTAACCATGCTGCCAGTGACATCTAGCAGGACCATTTTGGACATTAAAGGGGCAGTGACAGAGAGCAGAATAAGTCCAGAAGATTGAGATATAGTTACTCCTAAGGGACTTTTTGTGATCACCTTGTCTGACTTCTAGTGATGCCTTTTTCAACCTAGAAATGGAACAACACACACTTTCGAGATAATACTGATATAAGAGGTAATATAAAAGCTGATCTTCATTGGAGGCCCCCAGGGGCAGTTATGGAAAAATGTCCACAAATGCCCACCTACATGGGGGGTGCATATAGATTTTAAGGTTGGTAAATTAGCTTGATTGATGTAAAAACACCAATTAGGAGCACAAGTGATGATGCAATTCCCCCCACAGGTAAAACCCCTTCTAAGTCCTCCCCCCTCAGATGGAAACTGAACTTGTTGACAAAAATGTGTCTTGAAGAGCTGTTTTGGCCTGGATTCCTAAGGAGAACCAAGATAGGATAGGGGCTTTGGAATATGTCTTTCTGCCTATCAGGGCAGGGAAAATTACTGGGAAAACTAGCTACAGATGCAATAATAGTCTACAGGGCTCCAAATATATGTGTAAAGAATACAGAGAATATATAAAAGGAAAAAAGCAAAAATCAATAGGCATCACTAGCTCAGCAAAAGCTCTAGATTTTCATTAATTATTTGTTGCTGACCAACAGCTATATGCCAGGAGAAATCAGGATTTAAATTTTAGAGACAGAGTTGATGCAAAGTCTTTAGTGTACAGGTTCATGAACTTTTCAAAAGGAGGTAACATTATTTCTTTCACTTGCTTTACATTCGAGTGATAGTACCTTACTAACCCTTGCCTGATGGGCTGAAAATTTCTGTTTTTCTACACTTATGCTTATTATTAAAAGATCTACAAATTTGTTAAAATAAGTAGTACAAATTTATTTGGTTTGTATCTGGGCCAATAATTCATATGATTCTTGCTGAATATGCTTCAGTCGATAGAGACCTTGAAGAATTTGTGGGCACCTGACCTGGATGTAGTACTTCAAAATAAATTATACTTATCTTTCAAAATTTCACTTTTTTTTTTAATTATCCTTGTGTATCCAAACTTTATTCAGAATATTTCATACCACCTTAGAATCCTACACTTCAAGACAACAGAAACTACTTTGTACTTCCTGATGTATTGTTTTGAATATTGATATATAAATGAACATTTTTTTTTCTTATTTTCAGATTACCAACTAGTCCAGATCCACCAGTGATGACGATTGACAAAGAGACACAGACTCCATGGGTTGTGCACATGAAGCCATTTATTGATACACCTAGCTGAGCTTATATACCTTTTCATTATATAACAAGTAATATTGCCAAGTACATTGATTAAGTCATGCCTCGTACTAACTAACACAGGTATGTGCTGTCTTATCTAAGTTCTGCTTGCTGAGCACGTATCGTACCAAGCATGTCGCTGTCTCTTACATTCCTTTCTCAAACTTCTGCTTTTGGTTGCCAAGGCTTGCAGCCTGCTAATGCTAACATGTCCATTTCTGTCATGAGCTGAGCAGTGCTCCCAGCCCAGCTCTCTAGCTGTATTTCCCATACACCAGAGTACCTTTCATTATTTGATTTTTCTCTCAGTAGCTCCGTGTATTGGAATAACCTTTATTACAATAATTAACATAATAATTTTATGCTTTCTTCTAAGGTACTGATAAATATCAAGACAACCAATATTACACGAACATAAAGGACTCTCTTTTAATAGGAAAAAAACCCTCCAAACCAAAATATGAACTCTTATAGGGTTTTTTTAAACTAGATTGTCTTCCTGATTATTTTTCTGAATTGAGTAAGCTCAGTATTTTTCTGAGGGCTATTTTCTCACCTCTATACTTGAATATACTTGTTGTTTTTCCCACCCTCTAAGGTGACTTCAATTTCCATGATTTATCAGTGATCCAGCTAAGCAGCTTCTGAAAGGTTTATTAGAATCTGCTCCTTAACATCCATGCAAGTTCTTATTACACTTGAAAGCATTGCAATAGCTACCCTTCACTTCATACACAACAAACTCGTAATTGTCAGACATACCTTTTTCTCAGAAGGTCTCATTATGGTATCATTGAAAGTTTTTTGTTTGTTGTATAGTTCCCATAAAAAATTCTCTCATTCTCAGATGCCAATTGAATCTTTGAAACTTTATTTCCCTTGTTGAATTACAGCAACTTTGTCGTTTTTAATTCATATTAATGACCAAGAGTCTCCTTTTAGTTTCAAGAGTAATAGATTTCTTTTAGGTTTTAGGAATTATTTTACTTCCTTTTGTCTATGAATACTTCTCTCTAATAGATAACTTGAAATGCAGTCTCATTACTGCCATAGGCAATGGGCTGCTGCCTGAGAGGTGAAATTTGTGACTATAGCCCTCACTGGAACACACAAAAGGAAATACTATCATTTATATATGTATCTGATTGATTGTCAGCTAGGAAAAGTGCAGAGAAAGATACAAATTTTCTGTAGCTATAACTGGTTTAGTTGCAGATTTTGCATATAAGCTTGATATCACTGCATTTCTTAACATATTTTAGTTTGAGTACTCACATACTGAAAAAATCTATGTTTTTTCAATTCTGTGTGGAGTTTTTAAACTTCTGTGTCTAAGCTGCCATGAATTTTCTATTTTTTTTTCCTTTTTTTTTTTTTTGTGGCTTTCGTCTTCTTGAAAGTTGCTCTAGTGTAGTGGTGAGGAAAGTGAATTACTTTCAGAGAAAGGCCATATAGAGTGGGTGGATAGAAATCTGTTTTCTCTTGCCTGCACCACTTGGGATGGTGTTTATCTGCGGTCAGATAAACACCAAGTTACTTGTTCCTCAGGATCTCTGACTATGTTATGCTACACAGTTTTGGAAAGTAAAAAATATGTATTTTTTACATAGAAGTGTGTATATATGTGTATGTATGTATGTATACATGTATATTTGTAGATATATATACACACATACAACTGTTACTGTTGAAATAAGGTTTTTGAAGAACAAGATATGCATATTACTGCTTAGAAATGTAATTTTGCTTAGTAAGTATTTATTATTTTCTCTGAACACCTCCAATTTTAAGTTATTGGGTAATCTTTGTTCTTATTACATACATTCTGTCAGACAATTAATGAAAACAAAAATATATTGATGGTATTAAAAGACTTTGATAGGTCTTGATGACCTCTTTTCAGAATTCCTGTGCTTTGTAAGTGTATTCTAGTTTCAGATTTTTTTCTCTGGGATATTGTAATTTCCCATTAAAAAAAATCTAATACTCACAAATCTATCTATGACTATTTTGTAAGATGCACAAGACACGGATAGCAAAAAGTCATTCTGGTTAACAAGGCTATTTGGTTGTCTGAAAGCAAGAGGGTTATGGTCCAGGAATCTAAGAGATATGCACCAAGTATATATCATAAGAGAGCAAAAATAGTAATTACTGCATCTTCAGTTCCTTTATTTGTTTTAGTCTTGTGTCCTTAAGCTAAAGAACTTTTCTGGATTGTCTAGTGACTGTTTCATCCTGGAAGATACCCAAGAGAACCATAAAATCATACAGTTGGCTTGGGTGGAAAGGGACCGTAAAGATAATCTCCTTTCAAATCCCCTGCCATGGGCAGGGACACCTTCCACTTGACCGGGTTATTCCAAGCCACATTCAACCTGGCTTTGAACACTTCCATGTTTGGGGCAGCGACAACTTCTCAGGGCAACTGATTCCAGTGTCTCACCACCCTCACATAATACAACTTTTTCCTAATATCTAATCTAAACCTACTCTCTATCAGTTTGAAACCACTCCCCCCTCTCCTGTCACTACCTGATCCTGTAAAAAGTTGTCTTTTTCAGGATGAAAAATCCGAATTCTCTCAGCCTTTCCTCTTAGGAGAGATGCTTCATCTGTCTGATCACCTTGGTGTTCCTCCTCTGGACTCTTTCCAACAGCTCCATGTCCCTCCAGTGCTGGGACCCCAGGGCTGGAGGCAGCTCTGCAGGTGAGGTCTCACCACAGTGGGGCAGAGGGGCACAATCCCCTCCCTCCCCTGCTGCCCACGGGGCTTTGGATGCAGCCCAGGACACACTTGGCTTTCTGGGCTGGCAGTGCCCATGGCGGGCTCATGTCCAGCTCTCAGCCTTGGCACCCCCAAGTCCTTCTGGGCAGGGCTGCTCTGGGTCTGCTCATCCCCAGCCTGGGCTGGCACTGGGGGCTGTCCCGGCCCAGGTGCAGCACCAGCACTTGGCCTTGTTAAACCTCATGGGATTCCCATGGGCCACTGCTCGAGCTTGTCCAGGGCCCCCTGGATGGCATCCCATCCCTCAGGAGTGTCAACTGCACCACTCAGCTTGGTGTCATCTGAGAACTTGCTGAGGGCGCATTCAACCCCTTCATCTGTGTCATTGATGAAGATATTAAATGAGTACAGGCCCCTGAGGGACAGCATTTGTCACTGATGGCAGTTGGGACACTGAGCCATTGACCACAACCCTCTGGATGGGACACATCATCTCATGAAGCTGTGCTTTAAGCTTGTTCAAGTGTTAAGCTCTCCTTCAAGTTCCATTCAACCAAAATATGCCTCTGACTTTAAAAAGAAAGGGATTATAGCCATTTTTTCCATAGTGGCTGCTCTCAAGACTAAACATTTTTTGAGGGAATGAAATGTCCTTTAAATAGGCCAAGTCTGACCTGAAGATATTTAAACATTGTCCTCACACAAAGCCAAAAATTCTAAATGAATAGGATATACCTGAAAAGCCAAGGAAAAGATAAATTTCTTCTTCCTTGATTGATGTGTTGTTTTAGAAGGGGAGACTATCAGTGTTGTCATACTGAGACTCTTTTCCCTATCCCACTGGCCCTACAACTATTACATCTATTACATGTCATATTACATCAAATGGATATAAGACACAAACCACTTACACATGCAGTTCATCTTACCTTCCTGACACAAAGATTATTGCTCTTTTTGGGTTTTGTGTTTGTTTCTTTTGCTGGTTTTTAAAATATCTTAAATTTGCAGTATCTTCTGTTTATGTTGCCTACAGCAACTTACAATCTTTGTTTTTTATTCCTTTTTCCCCCCTTTACATATTACATGTATTTTAGACTTCTTAATGATCACCTTTTCCCTTGGAAAGTGATGCTGCTTTTACCACTGTATGTATTTTCTAACAGCAATTTTAAGTGAAACAAAAAAAGCAAGTACCAGCTAGTATGAATGAACATGGCAAGGTTTATTTTTCCCACTCATTAATTGTTATGGATGCTTGTACTCGCAGCACAGAGAAGGCATCTAAATAGTTATGACTATATATTATTTACATATTTAGAAGGACAGAAACAGATAGTAGCATAAGTTGGGTGAAAAAAATGCATTAAATGCTAAACACATTCTACTAACATTTTTGCTCCCTTGTGGCATGAAACACATTAATTAATCACCACAATAGACTGTAAGAAAACACATTATGTTAATTAGTTTCTTGAATGAGAATCAATGACTCATTAGTCTTAACCCTAGCAGACGGGTAACAATATTCTGATGAAAAAACAAGTAATATCACAGGGATTACAACACACTACACAGAGAAAGTTTTCATCCCTGTTAACTCTGGTCAATACACACTGCTGCTTGCATTGTTATGCCTAGGGTGTAAGACTAATATTGTAAATGACAAGGAAATTCATGCCATACAGTGCATTTTTTTGCTTCTGCTCCTTTCTGTAAATGATCTTTACTATGTGGCCCTAATTATAATCAAAATTTTGTCTAAGGATCTTGTGGTGGGAATTATACTGAGCAAGGGATTTAACAGACTTTTACAAGGTAAAATTTGTGGTAGAAAAAATGTTGGAAAAAAATTATTAACTTCTTTGTTGTCATTAGATTCTTGTAATGGGCTCTTCACTGGCTTAATACCACCTTAACTGCACAGTGAGCTCACTCTCACTTCTGCAAAGTACTAGAGATTGTTTTATACTAATTGTTTAAAATAGTGTCTAATAGTTCATCTAATCTAGATACTGTTTGGGAGCTTTTATTCCTGAAGTTTTAGACTATTGGTCTAGATAAATTTGTCCATGATGTCTTATAAACTAAGATCAAAGAACTGGAAAATTCACAAAAGGTGGTCCAAACTGCTCAGTCCACACAACCTTGTCCCACTAATTCTACAAGAATTAGAGGAATGAGAATTAACCAGGGTACTGGAATTAACCCTTCCTACTCAGACTGAAGTGAGCCACTGGGAAATGCCCAATGCTAGTTCTTAGGAGGATGCAGTCCACTGAGCTCACTGAATCACTCAGTCACTGAATCACTGAATCACAGAATGGGTAAGGTGGGAAGGAACCACAGAGGCTCATCTGGTCCAGCCTCCCTCCTCAAGCAGGGCTATCCCAGAACACATGGCATGGATTCCACCCAGAAGTTTCTTGCATATTTCCAGTGAGGAAAACTTGCAACCTCTCTGGATAACTGAGGAGCCAATTAAGTTTCAATTTGCCTTAACAGTGATTGTCAGACGTGTGGGGGAGGGAGTGCGCATGTACTGCTTAAAGGAGACAGCTAGAAGGTGGGAGAAAGCCTTGTCTCTGTGGGGACTTTACTGCCTGGCAACAGCTCATAAGCTTAAGATGCTAAACATCTTGAGTTACATTCAAGAGAGGCATCTTAGATTTTAGCATCAGAGCCAGGTTTTGTCAAACACCTTATAGTGACAAGGAGAGATGCATAGACATATCGATTGGTTCTAATTCATCACCTGTTTTTTTATCTGTTACTACTAATCAGAGGTACAACCTCTGTTGTTATCACATACCATGATTCCTCACTCTAACGGTGATGATCCAAATAGCATAGCTTTACAAATTACTCACGTGCATATGTGAACCCACATATTAATGTGTGTTTGTGTAATATTTATTTACAGTGCTGGCTGCTTGTTCATTCTGCATCTCCCCCACAGCAATAAAAAGATATCAGGAAGAGCAGAAGTGGGACAATTTTTGGATAAGGGAAAACAGTGTAATAGAAGGAGGAAAGGGGAAAACAACAAGCAACATAAAGGAAAGCCCTCATTTGCTGCCATGAGCAGATCAGTGCCCAGTCAGTTTCTCAGCAATGGCCACTTTGGAAGACAAAAATTCCTATTCTTCTTCTTGTCCCAGGTTTTATTGGTGAGCGTGACATTATTGTGGCACAGAACTCACCCTGGGACAGCTGTCTCAGTTGTGTCCCTTCCTATCTCCTTGCCCACTCCAGTGCAGTTGCTGGAGAGGTGAGAACAGTCTAGAAAAATCTTTATGTAGAGAAAACTTTGATGCTGTGCAAGCACTGCTCAGAAATAGTCAAAACAACGGTGTGTTATCAATATTGGTTTAGTCACAAACCCAAAACACAAAACTTTGTGGTCTGTTATGAAGAAAGCTAACTCCATCCCAGCCAAAGTCAGTACTAAGTTACATCAGCATTTCGATTGCCACTCTTTCAGCTGCAACTGTAGCATATGCCTCAAAATGGGAAACTGTATTTCCCCCAGGTAACTTCAGCATTAGTTAAGAATTATGGTAAAATTCAGCCAGGTCTGAAATGCCTGAATAAATGGTTCTAGGATGAATATTCTGAAGAGCAGATGGCAGTCACCTTGCTGAATATTCAAATATTTTATGAAAACAAAAATAGCAAAAATTAAAAATATTATAGGGGCAGCACTCATTATTTATCATAATGAACACAGCCCTGGGAATCTAAAATTCCAGCTGCTACCCAGTAATTTAGATATCCTATTGCACTACTGGCTAGAACCAGAGTGTCCTTCTACCAGTAGGCTAATTGAGAGACACAGTACATGCTGCCAATAGGAATCTAGCAAACATTATGATCAAACAATTTGCTAGGGAGAAATATTTAATTGTAGTTTAGAGCTAAGAAATGCATGATCATTAGGAAAAATCCAAAATAGGTATTAGTTTCTCTCATTTATTCTTTAACAGACACTTTCAAAACCACACATGCTTCCAGAACATACAGATACTTTTTTGAGTGTTACATAGAAAAATAGATAGCTTCCCTTCACATTAAGATTGTCAGGATTTCATAGAGATTATTTATGTGACACAAATATTGACAAAGCAAGGCTCCGCTATAAAAAGTAATTCATTACAGAAACACATCAAGAACAACACATGATCAGACAATGGAATGAATACATCTATATTTATAGATAAAACATCCAAATATGTATATTTACATTAACAGTGTATGCTGCAATATCATTATTGACAGTTGACTAGGGAACTGTTTAGGCTCTGAGGACAGCAGCACAATTGACTGTGACTACTCCACCGTTTCATAGTCTACTCTAAAGCTGCAGGAGAGAAAAATGTTGGTCTTAATCCCCTTAATGCTCCTAAAAATATTAGCAATGCACTCAGTTATGCCAGGTACTTTGGGATACTCAGTGAAACCTGCCCCTGGATTTATTGATTTTATACTTGAAAAGATAGGTCTGACGTCTGAAACTTCTGTGTTTTGGTTCACTAACAACACCAAGGAGAAAATTGTGGGAATATTGAACATTACTTTACCCTGATATTGCAACGCTGCCAGGATGACTTGATAGGCATGTTGATAAAAACTTACATATTATTTTCATAGTTTACCTAAAAATGTGTTAGATTATTTTTTCTCATGATACTTACCATATATTTAACATACAAAATGTAATGCCAGCTGTGACTTCAGCAGAAAATGCAGCCTTTACATTTTATGATTTTAAATTGATAACATGTTATTTTCTCATGTGAGTTTGCCCACACTAAAAAAACTCTAATGGTATTAAGTAATAATTTTTCTTTCTTTGTGATGCAAAAAACCCCATACAGAACAATCTGGTAATTATAAATAGATAGGATTAAGATTACTTGACCATATTTGTTGGTTGGGTTTTCTAAACCCTTAGCACTTTCAATTTTGAGAATATCTGTGAGAGCAGAGGAAACAAAATTTATAATCTCTTGTCTTCTCAACAAAAGAAATAAAATAAAATAAAATAAAATAAAATAAAATAAAATAAAATAAAATAAAATAAAATAAAATAAAATTATAATGCAATCAAAGTAATACATTTTTAGTACCAAAATGTCTTTCCAAATAGGAATGCAGACCTATGGAAGCTGAAGGTATAAAACCATCCTGACAGAGGTAGAAGAGATGTCAATGGTGTTTTAGAGAAGCAAAACTGAAATATTTTCTAGGCTATACCTTTGGCACACGGTGGTGTCCTATTGCCTAAGAAGACTAGAATATTGTTTGACAAATGTTTCTCTCAAAGTGGATTAATGATTTTTGAGTTTTCATGCACAACATTTTTACAAATCCAAGAAAAATAAGTGAAAGCTAGCATCTTTCCTCCACATTATAAACAACAATCTCACCAGCTAAGAAGAAATTATGCTTTGGTTTTGAAAAACAGAGTTGAGGGAATGCCAAGAACATGCTCAAAATTATACCTCTGAAAGCCTAGTGTAGGCATATGATGATTACAGGACTACTAGACTGTCCTGTAACCTAATCCTGTTACCTAATTTCTTTTGTGGTTCATATCATACTAGATATGATGCTGAACAGTCAAAAATTAGGCAATTCATCCATCACCATTACAGTGTCCTGCAAGTCTGTTCTAGACTAAGAACATAAGAACATCTTCCATCATGAAATTTGGAGCAAGGTATCTGAGTCTCCCCTTCGCTAGGTAGGAGTTCACTAGGTGAGTTCCTACCACTTCATCTGTTATTGGATGTTTATGTTTATGTATATGTCTACAGCAACTATAACATGAAGAAGCCCACATTGGAAATATTATTCTTGTTTCTGTTAAAACACAGATACTCCAATGGGGGATTTAATTGTAAGTAGCAGTAAAGCAATATGTCAGGAATGGACCACTGCTATAAATTACGAATAAAGACATAGCATTTAAATGTCTAAAGAGAGGTTGTATACTTAAATATATTTTTAAGGCAAAAGAGGAAACTGAGACCTCCTGGTTTACAGGCAAACCATTCAAAATCTTTTTTTGCCATAGGTTTTGCTTTTCTTACTTAAGGGTGATCAGTTAATACTCAAGGTCAGAAACCTATCCCAATAAGGCAAAATGTTGCGGTGCATGATTGAGGTTTTCAAATTTGTATCTGTATTTTGTTTATTTGTCTGTACTTGGTTTGCTCCTTCCAAAATACCCCCATCCCTGTACCCAAAATAGCACCTGGTATCACTGTGTCCTGGACCCACCCCTTTCCTTTCCCATTGGTCCAGAGTGTGCTCCTCCCAGGCTGGGACCTGATAAGAGGAGAGCACAGGGGCCCAAAGCACTGCTCTGGCAGATGTCCTGGCAAGTGCTGCTCTGGCACATGGACAGCACGGAATAAACACCTTCCCAACCCAAGCCAGAGCCCGCTCCTTTCTTCCAGCCTTAACCACGCTCAGCAAGCAGAATTGGGGGACCCACAAACAGTTTTGGGTGGTCTGGGAACTGCTTTAGCCGGTAAGCAGCCCCCACGAGAGAAACCCACCCTCAGCAGAATATTGTCTATCTAATAGTTTTGTTTCAGATGAGTTTCACCTTTTTGAGAATTTTGTCCACTGAAGCAAGGATGGTATACATTAGATGAACCATTACACCTTACAACACTGAGGTTTTCATGCTCCTGACTATTGTCCATAACCTTTTCAGAATGCAAGAATTTATTCAGTCACAGCTTTTGTGACTTAACTTTGACCAACAAAAGACATATTTGAAATGCTATTCAGGCATGAAATATCTACAAGGTAGTTCTAAAATTTCATTTGTTTTTAGAAAATGAAAGTGTTTTGTAGGAAATGGAAAGATAGAAACTTCCACAGATACTGAAGGGTTTGATTTGCAGCCTAGGGAGAAGATTGGATTGATGTAAAAATAAAGGTACACAGAAATTAAGCAGAAAAATTATAAACTTATGTTTCTATAGTTGCAAGTAAGAATATGCTTTAAATAAGTAAGAAACTGTATTGGCTAAGATAGTGAAGAGCCTTAAAGTGCAGTAATATGATTTTATAGAGTAAGCTAAGAGTTTAGATATTATAATAGAAGTATATGTGTGTACATGAGATAGAAAACCATTGGATAAAAGTATACTCAGTGCAGCAGAGTCAAGTAGAGGCAATAGGTTAGAAAAACAAAATAAACTCTGTGACAACCTTCCATTGGATCAGAATGTTATATATTGCCTTGTAATAAAGAAACTTGTGACTGCTTTTAAGCTATGGCCGACTTCTTGCTCCTCTCAAATTTCATGGCCCCTGAGTTTGATGTTTATCTTAGTAATAAATCATTATCAGCCCAACAGGGGTCCCATCCCTTCATTTAGGCATCAATAACAGTGTTTGTACTGCTCACTGAGTTTTGAAGAATGGAAACTTTTCAAATGCACACATTCCTAACCACCTCCTTCACACTGATTAGCTCCAAGATCCAGATCAGGCAGAAGCTTAATAAAAACTGAGTGTTCACCTATTGGAAAAAGTGGTTATAACAGTGAAATTAACTTTCCTTCATTTGCATTACACTCAAGATTTCATGGTGTAGCACCTGTTCTGAGTTTCTCTCTAGCATGGAATCTAGAGTTCACACTAAAATTCCTCTTCTGCCAAAGACAACGTTAGGTTGATTACAGCTTTTAAATATATTGCTGTCGGAGGCCAGGGCATCCCTTTGGGTGACCTGGGACCTGAAGAAGAGAATTTGAGCCCTGGACAGGGGGGTGTGAAGCCGGTCCAGGGGGGTTGGAGACCTTGGCACACATCCCAGAAAGACACCGAGTTTGATTTTAGTCCATGGGAAAAGCTTCCAGCACTAGGAGAAGAATTGCAAACCTCAAGGGTGTGAAAATAGTAGCTTAGCACAACACGGGGTGAAAAATTTTGTAGTTTTAGGATTCTTAGTATAGAGGTAAATAGGGGACAAGATGGAGGATTTAGGGTGTTGCCCTAAGTTCTTCTCCTTCTTCCTTGTCCTCCATCTTCTGAGGTAGTGATGACACAAAGTAGTTTGAAGGGATTGGGTTAAGGTACAAGTGACCTTTCTAGTATAGGCACTAGGCATTGGCACAAATTAGTAAATAATGGACACGTAGTTATCTGTATAAGAGTAGAGCACCGCCTCACCGAGGGGCAGTGGCCTCGTGTCCCAGCCACTGTCCGGACCTCGGCTGGGTGCAGAGAAAACTTTGAGATATCAAATAATAAACAACACGAGAAACCTGAAAACAAAGCCTTGGAGACTCTGCTTTTTCACGCGACGCAGCTCAGGGCTTTTAGAGGGCCAAGGACTCTTAACAGCCGGAATCTCGGGTGAGAAAACCAAACCCGAGATATTGCTGTTCATGAGTGGGATTTAAAGACACGCCTGAGGTGGTATATGAATGCCTCTTCAAAAAGGGGTTGATTTAGGCAAAGCTTCACAAAGTTAATCCTATAGCTTAATTTTTTATTTTCTAGTAACACTTCCAAAAACACACAGAAAAAATTAAGTAGTCTATAATTAATTGACTAGATTTTTTCTCATCGGGATCAATTGCATTTTTTTATAACAGGAATGTTACAAACTATTGAAACACACATACTGAATTACCCTTGACTTAGCCTGAAAGGCCTGTGATCTAATCTTTAAAATTTCATATATATAATTCTTGATATAATTCCAGGTATTGAAGATTTTTTAATAGAAGATATTGGAAAGAAAAGGCTTTAAAGAAAATGAACTATATTTCCTATATAGTAAACTATATAGTGCTAGCTTTAAAAAGTTGCTGCATTTGTATTACTGATGACCCTATGGATAAAGCTCATATATCCTGACCTTATTCTATGGGTAAAGATACACTCATTCTTTATCCACAGAATAAGGTCAGGATTTATGAGCTTTCACTCAAGATTATGTCAAAAAACTTGTGTGTGACCTTATCTTAACATTCACAGTAAAATGAGATAATAATTCTAGAATTTCTGCAAGGTTACAGGATTTATTTTACTAATGTAAGTAGGGAACTCCTAAGATTCTTGGATAAAATGTGCAGAAGTTTTTTATTGCTTTAGCTGAACTCCAGACTCTAATATGTTATCTAGTTATTTTTGAAGTCACTTCTGAGAATAAAGGGAAAATAGTAACAGTCCCTTTGGCTAAATATTACCCCTTCTCCAAACAGAGCATTAGCAAAAACAGGACTTCTATGTTTTAGAGATTCTAAATGAAAAAGGCCAGTAATATATCATTCATGTTTTTCTTTCAACCCACATCTTCTATATTTAGGACTATGTATACGTATGGAATCATAGATTCATCCATGCTTTCAGGTCAGAGGAATGAACATCTCTACAATATTGACTCTAAGTCAGCGTAACTAATGTATAAATGAAGGATGATAAGGCAGAGTGGTCAACATCTATATTTCTGCAATGAAAAATTCTGATGGAATGGTTTCATTACCTTCTTTCATTACTACACAGAAAATGAAATTCAAACTCCACTAACGAAAGTAAAAGTTGCATTATTATTTTCAATAAAGAAGTAATCAGCCAAGATGTTTATGTCCTAATGAAAACATGTCAATAAAAAATGCATGCCAAGTGTCATATGGATTTATTAGATACTGGTTTCTGCAAATTATTTACTTTGGGTTTTGATATTGTTTTTGACTAGAATCCTCATGTCAAATAATTGGTGAAATAATTCCACCAATCAGACTTTTAAAACTGCAGATATAGATGTTTTGGAGTTTCATATCTGCAATAATATTGTATTAGGAATACCAGTTCACTGATCTGTCACAGGTCAGGAAAATGTAACAAAATGAAAAAAATTGTGCACATTTTTGTTATTTGTTATCCATAATTAATGGAGAATACAAATGTGCAATATGAATAACTTTAAAGAAATTATGTTGCCTTAAAATGTGTTTAAAGAATATTTAAGAATAAATTTCATACAGTGTACACTCACGTGTGGATTATGACCTACTGGTTTTGTGTTGTAATCATTCATGGAAGATTCTGATTTGTGCATTCCAGAGGGAAAAAAGGCACCTTTTTTCTATTTCTGTGAAGCTGAACACCCTTAAGACCTGCTATCAATTTTAAAATATGTTAATATATATAAAGCTAGGGCTAACAGCTACCTAAAATGTGAAACTGATTACTCATTCCAGAAGGTATTACATTGTGACATTTTGTAAATGAAGCACGGTATAATTCCAGAGAAGAGCTGTAGTTCTGGGTTACAGTGAAGAATTTACCTCACAGTGTACATTTTTCAACTGCACATGGAGGAAGTTGCAAAGAACATGTCAGGTTTCTGAAATTTGTGTCAACAGGTGGTAAGGCACAAACAAACAGATAAAGAACAAAACCTATTTTTATAGAGACTGAAATGTTGTGTAAATGGTGCTGTTTTTCACAGTACTGTCTGATAAAAATTTCTTGTAATACTTAGTGTTGTATGAATCAAGTAAAGGAAAAAATAAACAGAAAGATTGATTGACTACTTCACTTCATAAGGGAGATCAGGAAAAGATAATATCTTTAAATCCTTGCTTGTATGTAATTTTTTAATTGTTGGAACATGATTTCATTTTATTCATTCATTTGCTAATTCACTAATATATATGTGATTTTGTATCACAGATTGGTGAATGCAATTTTTACATCCTGTGACTTTTCACCTCCAGATGACAACTGGCATGGCAGTATTGTTCCTTAGATAATTTTTTTAATGTAAAATATTCTACTTTTCAATTTTTTTGTCCTTTATTTGTAGTTTATCACATCCAAATAAAAATAGGAGATTTATAAAATGGCTGTAAGAACCTTGGTTCTGTGAAAATTTATGAGAGTTATCTATAATGCTCTGCCTTAGAAATAAATCTTTGTTTATACAAACCCTTATGAATAAGTATTAATATTTTTGTGTTTACTTATGATTACTTGTATAATATGACTCCCCTTGAATACTGAGAATTAATTAAAAATATGTAATGGAGAAGTCAACATGGAACAACCACAGATAATTATGCTGTGGGGTTTCTGATGGTGAAAGTTATTGCCTGATGGAAGAAGGAACACTTTTTGCTTTGTTTCACATGGGTTAACAAGATGCCCTCTCACTAAATCCAAAACAGGATAAACAAGAATATTGAATCCTGTAGGCATTGATACAAATATAAAAGTGCATAAGTTTTCTGTCAGCCAATAGACAGAAGTGGAAAGAGGGAGCTCACTTCATGCTTCTATAAAGAGATGTGTTTATCATGCTGGAAAGAACTCGCAAATGTTTGCTGTTGGAGACCAAGATATAAACAAGAACATTGTCTGCAAAATATGAAGCAGCCCCTCTATATTCAGTGTCCATATGAATTCAGTTGCAGTACATTTTCCAGTATGGGATGAAGCAATTCAAGAACATTAACATTAACACAACTGTAGAAGTTCCAGAAAAAAATCAAAGCGAATGAGACGAGGCTTAAAGAACCTGACAATGGAGAAGAACTGGGAGCTGCTTAGTGTGAAAAAGGAAGGCTGGGGATCATATAATTGTGGCTCTAAAATACTCAGAAGTTGCAGAAAACAAGAAAAGTACAGTGTGCTGTCCATGTGAGGAGGATTTCATTTCACTGCTGGGGAAGAAATTCTGATGGTGCAGGTAGAGACCAATGGAATAAGTGTGTGAGAAAGCTACTAGATTACAAGACTGGGTTAGACTGTGAAGGCTGGAATAAATCTAAGTGAATCTAATTTGACGCAGGACCATGGATTTGATAACTGAGCTCTCAAATACCCTTTAGCCATATGCTTCCATGATGCAGAACTAGATGTAGGAAAAAAATAAACAGAAATTTCTTTTAAAATCCTTCTGTGAATTATTTCTCTGTCATAGAAAGTTTTTAGGTGAAGCTTACAGATGTCAAAATTATATGAAATTCTTAAATTATTATGAGTAACAGATGGAGAACTACCAAACACAAATCCAGATTTAGTGCTTCCAGTCTTGATATTCTTCCTGCACTTTATACAACAGGAATTATATGGAATTTAAAGTAAATATTACTAGGGGAAAAAAAGAGCTACAAGTAATTGTCAGCAGTAGTAATCTAAGTCTATGGGTCTGATCAGAAAAAAAAATCACCCTCATTTTTTTCTCTATGAAACCTAGGTAAAATTAATGATACAGAATCAAAGATTTATTAGGATTCTGCTTTAAAAGAGCTTTGTAGACTGATTAAAAAAAAAATGGATAAAACCAAACCAGTGTATGGAAATGGAAAATTGAAGAACGCAAAAAATACAGGGTTGTAAAATAAGAAATACTATCTACTACTATTTATGGATTTTCCTGTTATTAATTTCCTATTAATAAAGAAAATTTTCAGATCTGGAGTCTGTGACTTATTTATTCAGAAAGCTGTAACACTAGCTACTAGAGAAATCTTCATCAACAAAGCAGTGGAGAAAAGAAACAAAAAAATGCTTACTGATCATGTAAAAATAGAAATTCCTGGTTTCCTTTTTTGAACTTGAATAATGAATACAAGAAGAGCTTAAAATTGTGTCACTTTAAGAACTGCAAATGGGTAAAATATGTCAGTTTAAAAGTGCAGTGTTTTGTGGAAGGTGACATTAATGAATAGGAATGCAACTTGTGTCACTCAGCAATCAAGCATTTCAACAATGATTACATTTTCCAGTGTATCTTATAAAACCAGGTTTTCTGCTGTATGAAAGTGAAGAAACGATGTCAAAAGCAAACTGAAAAGTATTATTAATTTCATGTTTGGCAAGACTCAAAACAGAACAAAAAATAAATAGCATTATTACCAACCACTTTTGAGATTTTCAGTATAAGTACCAGTACAAAAACTTGAGAGAATAAGTACAAAAATTAAAATCCATTTATTAGAAAGCAAAACTACAAACCAATGCTTCCAAATAGGACCATTATTTCTGCATTAGAAATAACATTTGTGGTTAAATATAGATTTCTGGCATCTGATCTCTATTTAATATTTATATCTGTTTAACTGAAGTTTTGCTAAACAACCCACCAGGAAAAGACTCACCAGAAAAGCTGCAAGCCTTTTCATTTAGCAGTAGCAAACTTGTCCTAGTAGCTAATGTTGCTTAACATGTTTTTGGATTAGTTCTTAATGTTAAAAAATGAAAAGGAGCAGAGAAACTGAACTCAGCACCAATGTAGATGCCTCACATGCAGTAGTATTTACTTGACATGTATTGCAATGATAACCTTTCCTAGGCTTGTTGCTTCTTGTACACAAAATAAATAGCAACTTTTGTTATATAGATTATGGGATTTTTGTTCTCAAAATATTTAAATACCTATTTTCCAGCAGATAAGGGCTTAGAAGGAGTGGGAGCTGATGCAGCCAAAATTAATCAACTCGCAAAAGATTTGGTTCTGGTAGGTACCTGGTAAAGCTAAAAAAAAAATCCAGCCAAGCAGCTGCATAGGCCAAGTGATTTAACCTGTCATGCAGGTATAGTTCATGTGAAACACATAGTATTTAAATGTGCTTATTAATTTAGAGATGCTGGTAGTAAAAAATAATTTTGAAATTTGAAAGGGCTTTGAAATTTGATGAACCTGTTGCTAAACTTGGTAGCAGAAATGCAAAGATTAGCTCAAGATGCTGGTATGTGAATTCCCACAATCAAAGTTTTGGCATTTTTTTACAGAAACACACAGACTTAATTGCAACTGTCAAATGTCACAGAAGTCTACATTTTAGCTTCAAATTTTAGGACAGGATAAATTACACAGAATAAAATAAGGATAATGTGATCATGACCAAGAAGATAATCCTTTCCTGATACACAGGTAGTGTCTCTGTCTTCATTTTAACACAATTGTTCAGTTGTACACCACAAGCTATCCACACTTTTCAGTATAGTGATACTTCATAGCAGAGCAGCCTGGAACACATTCATTTGCAGCAAGGTACTGTTTTATAGTCATGTGTTAATCACTATGGAGAGAAAGGATCTCATCCTACATCCACAGCATGCTTTCCAATCTGCATTAGCAGGAGTTTGTGGGCCATTGTGCAAAACTGACAAACTTGACACAGGACTGTGTCACACTGTAGTCCTCTATTCTGAGAATTAGTTTCTCCTCCAGTCTGTAATTAGTCAAATATATATTCAAAAACCACTTATTTATTCTGTTTCGGAGCCAAGAGATGACAAAATAATGCATGTTTACCAGTGAATTTGTTGATACAGATGAAGGTTGCCACTGTCAGTGCCACAAAATATAAACATCTATGGCCAGTCTATAAACTCCTACTTACAAATACAAATTTAAGAAATATTACAACCTCAGTCTCTGGAGACATAAGGGGTTGGAGGTCTATGGCTGACCGCAAGCAAGCAAAAAAACATAGTTCAAAGGGATAATAATTTGTTCTTAACAAGTATAGAGAAAACATCAGTATGTCCTCCAAGATACGTCTGACTGAAATGAACCCAGATCATATGTAAATATATGTCTAACCCAGCCTGTATATGAACAGTGAGGTATTTCCACTCAGCAGTTTTCACTGGAACTACAGTTCAGAGCCATCTCTGCTGGCTTTACATGAACCCCGTGAGACCTTCTAGTATGATGAGGGCCTGTGCCTCCCAGTAAAAAACAGCTGGAACAGCTGTCTTGAAATCAGCAAGCATATAGCATTGCTGACCTGTGGACAGGGAATATCTCTGCATCTACAGCATTTTTAAAACCTCAGTGAATTGGCTATAGATTGCTGAAAGTTAGCTGTACTTATTCTGGACTGTAATATTTGACCCTGAATTCCGCAGATGACAATAAACATGTACAGTTTTGACCCTACAAAACTTCATATATTGAAGAAGATTTTCAATTCCCTATCTACTTGAAAAGTTTCTATATATTTTATAGTTCTGATGAAATGTACTGGATGATAAAATTATAAGATAGGAAACCTGTCAGTAGGATTATAGTTCCTTTTTCTCCACTGTCCATCAAATATACTTATTTATGTTTAATTACATGCAACAAAGTTATACAAAAGTTAGACAACTATTACTGTATTTTACATTTCTGTATTTGTAGGGGGGAAAACTTTTTCTGCACAAAAATCACTACAAAACGGTGTATAAATGTCTTAGTTTGAGACAAGTTCAGGAGGAAATGTCTCCTTTAAAGAAGGCAGGTTTCAGCACTCTGTCCCCCATTTCAGCTACCAAAGGAATTTCTTGGTGGAAAGTGAAAAAACCTGTTGATTTGACAAGCGGAGTGCACACAGGCACAGGGGAAAAAAAGAAATAACTGTTAATATTTGAACCTTCTCACTGTGGATAAAGCTGGTGTATCCAGAGTTCTCCAAGGTCCGGAGCCGGGTGCGGTGTCCTCGCAGCCTCCCCCGCCGGGCCCGGCCGCTCCCGGCGAAGTTCTGCTGCTCGGACCAGAGCAAAGCTGAGCAGCTCCAGAAGGAGAAGCCACAGTCCCGGGAAAAACTTCTTGCCTCAGCGAACAGAAAGAAGCTGGCTACAAGCAAAGAATTTAACTCCCCTCTTTCCGTTACAGAGCATAGCTGAGAAAAAACCTGGGGGAGTATTTGTGTTTGAGCACAAACAACCGAAAGAATTCCCCTGGCTACCCCCTCTCCCGGACCCAGCTTAAAGTTACAGGACCCATTTCTGAGCATAAAGCAGACAATAGGCAATACATTATCATCAAATCACCCGAAGACAACAAGAAGGAGGTGTTTGGAGATTTTTTGTTTGATTTTTTTTAACATTACAAAACCTCTCACACACAAATCATTAGCTGCATTTATATTAGCTGCAGCAGCAGCAGCTTCTCAAATGTCAAAATTGACTTTTTTGTGGTGTCACAAACCTTACCATAAGAAGAGATTTCAGTAGGGTAAAACCTGAAAACATCCAGGCAACTAATTTTTCCAAGATCTGGGTGTATTACTTTGCAACTAAAGCTACTTCCCTGACCTTGCTCCTGCAGAAGGACATAGAAGATGTTTAATGGCACTCTTACTGTCATGGAAAAGCCACCAATAAACAAACAAATACTAACCAGTTCTTACAAAGCAATCACAGTTGGATAGAAAGTAATTAATTCTTTCCCTAGCCTAAGTGAGGCCAGCTTTCATTTTTTTAAAATCACAGAAAAAATATATTTTATAGACTGTGGAAGAAGCCATCACAATATGAACTCTCTCAGTTCTACTGTAAGGTTTAAATGCTGCATGAACAATGTGTCACCCTTCTGCCCCAAAGGACTTAAACATCATTTTATATTACAGGACTCAAAGCAAATAGGATTTCTGTAACTGAATTAATTTAGCAGTGATTAACAGTTCATTTGATCAAACAAAAAGCTGTTCTGTTTGCTAGGAAAAGTGCATGTGAAGGACAGAAAAAGACCTCTTAGGGGGTTCCATTAGGCTTGCAAAATAGTCAGCATGTTATTAAAATACCCATCTGAGGATGATCTTCAGTTACATTTTCCTCCAAATTTGCTGTTCTGCCTTTCTCTACAGATAGCAGATTTTTTTTTTTTTTGCCATAGGTGGCAGGGATTACTGACATAAAAGGTTTTGCAAAGGAAAACAAAAACACACACCACACATTGCCATTGCATTTTATTTTCCACTCGCTAAATCAATTATTTGAATAGCTATTCTGTGCATAAATTACAGCATTAAGATAATGGGATGTAGAGATTAAAAAAACCAAAATCTTGGTTTTCACCCTGTTTTTCCCAAAGCAGTTAATAATTTTGGCCAAATGTTATTCAGGGCAAGTAGTATCAACTATATCAGCAGGGCAAGTACTATCTGCTACCAAACTGTAATTCAATAATCTAAGACATTCATTTTAAAGATACTTGGCAGCATTGTACAGTTATAATTCTGTCATGAAGAGTGTGCAAACTCCAGTATAAGAGCAATTGTTTATCTTTCCAAAATTCAGCTTGCTTCAAAATAAATATATGTGTGTCATTTTGGGCATCATCCAGAAGGTATCATACATTTGGGGTTTCAAAGACAAGGGTCATCTCTTCTTCTGGCAATTCCTGTTTATTTCAATGGGTGATAAAACCATAGTTATAATACCTCACAGAAAAAAAATGCATAGAGTTCACAACTGGTTTCAAGAAATTGTCAGTGTCTAATCAGGCACAAGCCAGCTAGTCTTGGGAGATGTGAAATGTATCAAAACCAGAGAGTTCACAGGGATTCATATTTAACACAACTTTCTCAAAGATTGCTTCAAATATCCGTATGTGACACTTAAAATATTTTTATAGCAAGAGCCACAGAGTAAAGTTTAAGAAACAATAATGAAACCATGATACACAAACCACAAAGGGGTTTTGCGTCAAGATTTCTACAAGGAGCAACATGCATAAGAAAGGAAAAATGAAAATAAATAACTCTCTTATTCTTTTCGCCTTCCAAGCAAATGATATCAATCACTAAATTGATTAAAAAAAAATTACTGATTTCTGAAAGTATCTATCAGAAAGAGATTTTAAGGCATAATATGGAACAAAGAAAATTTTGATCCCACATAGAACAGAAACAATTAGTAAGTCACATTTTGTCAGATGAATACATTATTTGAGGTACAGATGATACGTGAATTTTTTGTGACATACAGCAGAGTGGATTAACGAGATTTGGAAAGCTAAAGCAAGAGACATAGTTACTTCCACTCTGTCTCTGTAGTTTGTCAAAATTTAACTGCAAGGAACCTTTTCAATGATATTTTATTTTACAGGAAATTGTAAGGATGAAGGCGTTTAGTATATATATATATATTGAAACAATGAATACAAATTAAATTTTAAAAAGCACAGTTGTGTTAAAAGACTTTGGCAGACTTGGAATGTTAGGGTTATTAGGAAAGGGTATCTTCTATAGTTTAACTCTGCATATGTACTTGTTAAATATTATTTTAAAAGAATATGGATGAAATTTTCTAATTTCAAGAAACCTATTGAATTTCCAATTATATGACTACCCACCAAGGTATTTGACTGTGACTAATCTTCTATTAACCATATAGACAAAGGCAGTGAATGGTTAAAACCAAAAAACCTGAATCGAATATTGTCATTGTCAAAATCTATTTAGATATTGTTTCATCTTGTCTTTGAGAACATCTGAAGATAATATCTGTGGAAGGCAGAACAACTCTTCTGAGAACGGTTGTTTCTGTTGTATTTTCCATATTCTGTATCAAGAATATGTATCAGGCCTTAAAATGCGGGTTTATCATATGCTGAAACCTCCTAGGTTGCTAGCTTTTTCTATCATATTGAATGTATAATGATCACTTTCATAGTCTGGAAAAGAAATCCACAATCATTTCAACATTCATATGTCAAAAGTATATAAAATGGAAAATGTATAAAGGAATTTAGTGTTCAGCAAAGAGGCAGCTGGTGAGGTCAAGTGTTTTTGTCTACTGTGCATAACTGAGCCTAAATTTGCAAGCTCAAGCTTATTTCCATGAAAAATACATAAAATATACTGATCAGATAGCCTCTAATTGCCATGCATTTTACTTTTAACCACTAGGATTAACTCCATAGTGTCTAAAATGGAATGAATGACAAAATGTCATTAGACTATATTGATGGTAGAGGGTCTCATCGCCGAAAAAAATAAATGAGAGCTTAGCAACATTTTTATGCACTACCCATATTAGTGACAGTGCATTATTAAAGCAAGTTTACATTTTATTCTGCTTATTCTCAGAAACTTTCATGTCTGTGCCTGACTAACTGTGAAGGCTGAGGGTTGAGTACGTCCCAGGTTTAGTACATCATACCTTTGTGTGTGTCATAGTGAGGCAGCTCCTTCCCTTTGCCATGTAGGCTGCAGGGTTTTAAACAGAGCATTAATTTATAGTGATCCAATGTCCTGGTTTAGGGCAAATTTGGGAACAAACCTCTGAGTGGAGCCCCTCTAGAAAGCAAATTCAAGTGGCCCCTCCCCCAGCTGGTTCGGGAAAAGATGTCCTTGGAGGAAAGAGAAAAAAAACCTGTTTATTTAACAGGCAAAGTATTCAGCACAGAAATTAACAATATGTAAGAACAAAACCTTTCGCTGTTCTGAAGAGATGACCAACTCAGAAAGTCCTCCTTGTGAGGTGCAGCTCAGCTCACTCAGTCTCTCTGGTGCTGGAATGCCATGTCCCAGGCCCAGGTGGGCCACAGGTGTGAGCTCCTGGTGTTTTTCTGGGTTTTCAGTCCAGAGCAGGTTTGAACAGTTCCAAGAAAAAGAAAAACCACAGTCCCAGGAATTTCTCTGCCTCAGCTAGCCAAAGAACTTACTAAAAGCAAAGGAGATCTTTCTAAAAAAACCAAAAACAAAACAAAATAAAAAACCCTAACTAAAACAAAAACTAAAAGCAAAGGAGAGCTTTCCTGACGTCCACTGCAGACAACACTCTGCAAGAAGGATGCAGGAGAGCGAGTGCAGTTTCTGAAAACAAACTCGACGCTTCTTCTTTCCCCCTCTTTGCTCTCTGAATCAGTCTTAAAGGTGCAGAACTTAATGCCCAGCATAAACAGAACAGATAGTTGGGGGTACTAGCATCATAAAGTCATCCCAGGACATCCAACAACGGAAATAACTGAAGGAACAATAGACTAATGATACAGTCTGTAGAAGTTATTAGATCAGACTGCAGGAAGAGCAATTTAATATATTTCTTGTCCCCTGTAAGGGAGTAAAAACAATTCCCCTGACACTTTTCATATGCTTGTTCAAGTTAATTAGTGCCCTTGTGTTTCATGTAAGTACAAATCATTATCCTTGCTCAAACTCATCATCATCTTTATGGCTTGTCTCCTCAATGCTAACTTTACTGTTTCTTGCCTTAGAAAAGATTGCAGTTAAATTCTTCCAATTACATGAAGACTAAACACTTCATGAAGGGAAATATTCCAGTAATAGGAAAGAATTATCTGCAGATAATGCTACATCTTTTTGTTACTAGCTAATATCATGATTACTTATAGCACCTTATTGCAGCAGGTATTAAGTGAGAAAACATTGGCAGGGATAGTCTTGCCTTACTTCTAAGAGTTTCTGACTGTTTAGAATAATAATCTTGTCTTTATGTGCCTAAATGCATAAAGTCCCACGAATATATAGAAATGTTTTTATTTCTTATTGATCATGTATATTGATAGCATGGCACATATTTATTGCGCAGACTCCTTTGTATGAAGCTATGATTTCCAGAAAGAGAAAGAAGTTGCTCTCCTCCCTTCCTACAAATATACACAATTAGATTAAAAAATGTGGTAACAAACGCTCTATGCTCTTAATGAGGTGATTACTCTCAGTAACTCTCTGTGAATTCTTAGCAGCATAAACATTATCATTAAGGCTGTTACAGAAGTGGACTGAAACAGAGGGAAAGTTTAGACCTGGTATTACAGTATTTAAGTGGGGTTGCAAAATGATTTAATGAACTATCAGGAGTAAAGCTACATGTAAAAGATAAAGCTGTTCATTCCTCCCACCATATGCTTAGAAGGAACTTTAGAAATACCTTGATTTTCTGTGTTAAGTATTCAGTTTTCTGGCCAAAGTAGGGACTCCAGTAGGGAATCAGAAATGTTCATAAAACCTTGGGTTTAATGATTTTTTACCCTCTTAAATTCAGAAATGCAGTAAGGACTCACAATAAGAAATCATCTGATTTTAATGAATTATTTTAATTGTTAAAAATGTGGCTTTACATGCAGCTTAAGTGAATAATAAAGGAGGAGAGCATTGTTCTGAAATCAGGAAAGATTTTGAGAAAGAAAAAATAGCAGTTTGAACATAATTTCTGTGAGACATAGACACTTTGTTGTTGTTGCTGTTGTTGTCTTGATTTTGTTTGGTTGGTTGTTGCTGCTGTTGTTTTTCCAGTACCTTATACCAAATTCCTGAATTCATACATCCAAGAGCACTAGGTTCTGTTACTATGCTTGTATTATGCCCTGTAATCCCTCAGTAACTCTACACAATGTTTCTGCTGGGCCATTTTTCCTTACTTTTTGATATACTTTTGAAAGTTTCATGAGAAAATAGCTGTAAAGTAAAATGCACCTTCTTCTTATACTGTCACAGCCCACACCACACTTCCTGCTACTGGATTTCTGTGTAATTTGTACACATGAATATATTCATTTGTCATGGAAGTATAAAAATAAAGAGGAACAGGATGAAACTAAATGCAAGAACAGAGTTTTGGTTATTTATGGGAAAGTTTTTTTATTGCTTTCCATGCTGTTACAACAAGAATAAGTTATTTTGTTGGTGCCAAAATTGTCAACCACAATCTCTCAGTATCTTACTCAATCATTAAAAGACCACAAAGACCTGGGATCAGCTGGTAGAGGAGCAAGAGCTCCATGTCAGTGCTTAAGGAAGGGATGTGCTTGCAGCACTGTAAAAGAAGTTGTTCATGGGTAACTCAAACTTAAGAGAAGAAAATGTATAGAGTGAAGAGCTTGTTACGCTAACAGACTGACTTATTTTGTGGGAATTGTCATTGATCATCCTGACAATCTATCAGATAATTTTAAATAGTGATTATTTTAAATAAATGAGTCTTTTAAATGTTAATTTTGGCTAATACCATGTATTCAAAAGACACATATATCTGATGCTTTCTGTCATCAAAGTTCAGCAAAACCACACATTTCCTGCAGGAAGTCCACAGCTTGGTGAAGCATCATAAGAACTATGACACTAACACAGATCATCTGGTTTAGCTGGAAATTAGTCACATGTCACCTTGTCTTTGAAATACTCTGAAACACACCAAAACAGAAGACAGCTGTAGGTGTAGATATCTTGATTCAATCATACTGTTTGACATCATCCCACTACCAGCAGGATTCAGGAAAGTTCTACTCCCCAGTATCTCAGCAATGCAGGTTTAGCAGCTGAAACTAGAGCAGACATGCAGATAGGACAGAGGTGGCAACACACCTGGGGTTAAAAAGCATGCTTTCATGCATATGTGCTGATGTTTTATTCTTCTACTTCTTGCAAAAAAATTATGAAAAATGAAATGCAGTGATTTTGGCTGGTGTTTTAAATGGGTCCAAGATGATAACCCTTTGTATTAGTGTAACTTTTACAGCTTATGAAACCTGCAAAGAACCCCATTGTAGCACAGTTTAGTATAACTAAAAGTTTTCCAAAAGATAATAAAAGTGTCAGGGTTAAGCTGCATACAATATTCTATGAATCAGTATGTAACCCTAGGTCCATTTTTTGCCCCAAGACTGCCCATCTTTAAGGAGGTCAGCTAGGGGTTTGCTTTGCTTTTTCACTCAGTGTCTGTACAGAACCAATTACATGATTCCCTTTCATAAGCTGCTTTGCAAAGACTTTTGAACAGGGTTATATGAAAAACAGGGGAGCACTTAATGCAGTTGACTATTTATACTGGTAAGAGTAATGTAATTAAGTGCGTTAGAACCTCTTTACTATCCCTTACTGTCCCTAAATAGGAACATTGGAAAAAAAACATGAAATGCATAAGGAAAAATGAAGTTAAATAAAAGCTTGTCTTCAGGAATTATTATGTAGCCTTCAGAATAAATACTGAATATTTCTTTCCTAATCATTAAAATGTAATACGCTTTATTAAAGACCTAAAGATAGGATGTTTGTTCTATGCAACACAAACCTTGATTATATGAAAAGGTCAACATTTACTAAAAATAACCTAAATATAAACTGAAATTAATAAAAACAAGGATTGCAAAATATTTATATTTGCTCAAGTTGGTTTATTTCTGAAAGCAATGAGTACCAGAAAAAGAAAGCATTTTAAAACCCTCATGGGTGAATATTCAGAAATATCTAAAATTTTTATGAGAACATATAATTTTTCTTATGGTCACAAAACTCCAAACAACAGATAAGACATCACTAATAAAAGTTCTTTATGAGCAGCTTACTAAAATATACACATTGCTTGTAACTGTGTCTTGAAAAACAGCCTTGAGAAGATAACAAAAGGTCATACAGATATTCTGCTGCTCTCCAACTGATGTTCTTCCTCATTTGGCTACTTGTTAATTTTTTTATAGCTCTGGTGAAAGTGAGAATATCTGTCTAATTCTAATTGGAAATCAAGGACTGAAAAAATTATACCTTCAGATTCATAAATCTCTGAACATTTTTAGACATTAATTTTATTTTTTAAATATTATTTTAAACTACAGATCTTCCTTCAAACTTTTAGAACCAGATTGCAAGTATTTCTTTTGGGTTTATATAATAAGACTGATGTCATATAGACCCATCTACAACAGATATTTTGCAGTTTTGATAAAATATTGGCAAAAGCTTGCTTTTTAGCATTTACAGTCACCCTCATAATCCTCCTCCTCCACAATGAAAACACAGTCAGTGGCTTGGAGAAACATATCTCAATTAGAACAAATTGCTCATTTTTTAGTGAGATTTGGGTATCAAGAAAATCCTACTCTTCCAGTGTAAAATCATTACCCTCTTTGTTGTCTTAATGACTGTGGCATTCTTCTGTGAAATTATTCCAGGAAATTTCAAAACGTGGGTGATTTATCTTATGATTTATAATAACTGAATAATAAGAAAATTATGTATTTTAACAGAGCTGTTGCTTTTTTTTTTTTTTTTTTTGTATTCTACTATATTAGTTGATATCCCTTATACAAGCAGACAGTATATTCAGCTGACACCAGGAGTTTTCAATATTTCAAGTCATTCCATCCAAAATTAAATTATTCGGATGGGTAAGATGAGTCCATTTCCAGGGATTCTTAGTCTGTGTCTTATTGCAAAGGGTATAGAAAAGATTTACAGAAATTACTTGTGGGTTAGGAAAAGTCTTATAGCAAAAATCTCTAATTACTTAATAAACTAAGTTTGTACATATATTTAACAAACAGAAGACTGGGATGATAATAAACTGCAGTTTCTTCAAAGATGAAAGACCTTAGATGCTTAAAAATATGCTCTTGGTGAGAACTAGTGGCTAGGTATCAGATGCATCCATATCAGAAAAAAAAAAATAGAAGCTACTTTCTTTTCAGAAGCTAGGATTATGCCTCTGGAAGGTCTTAACAGAGGAAGCTAGTGGTTTTTTGTTTCTAGACTTCAGTTTTCCAACTAAGTGGGCCTATTTGGAAAGAATGCTTAGTCTGCTTATATATATATAAAAAACCAAAAAAAAACCAACAAAAAAAAAATCAAAAAGAAGAACCAAAACATTTTTCACAGTCTTTATCTCTGGTAATTTTTTTCCCTGACATTTTCCTTTCCCTTGTGATTTTTTTCACACTTCTGTTTTATCTGAATTACTGGCACCTTCCTTTTTTTCCCCCCTATTTGTTCCTTTAACATGCTTAATTTTTTGTTTTAGAATACGTATTTGGTCAAATTCATTCCCTTTTTTGACTACAACATTGAAAACTCATATTACTATATTTTCCTTTCTGTACCTGCCTCCATTTACATTGACAAATAATTTCTTTCCCTGATTGTCAGATCAAGGAAGACCATTAAGACTTCCTTCTTGGAAAAAGAACAGTTTATTGGAAATTCATAATATTTCACCGTGTTTCCATACACAGCACTATATTCACATCTTCACCTCAGCAGTGAAGTCTTATCAAATGACCTCATAATTTCATCATCTGTCAGCAGAAAATATGACCCAGTGTAGGAGAAGTCCTTATGAAGGGCTGTATCTTTTCATATGCCAACTTAAGACATATAGGAGACCAATGCCTTTAAATAAAAGATGATTATCACAAAAAAACTCCATTCTTTCTCCACCCAACTCTTGTTACAGTTCCACATTAATGCCTGCTTCTCTATTCATCTCCACACCAAGAAGTGCCTCTCAAAATCTTCACTGCAATTGACATAAGGCTTCTTTTCTCTTCCCCAAGGTTTCCTGTTTTTTTTTTTTTTTTTTAGTACAAAGTGCTTTTCAAATTCTTTAATTAGAATGACAAGTTAAATGGCTGTACTGATGCATAAGCTTTAGAATTTAAAACTCTGGATCCCTATACTATTTTCCATAATTAAAAATGGTTAAAAATCCCTGGATAAGTATGTGTTTATAAGCCACTAAAACTTGAAATTGATTGAATATGTAGGTATGAAAGATTTGGATAAAATATTCTGTATCTTTTTCAGCTGTGAAAATTTTCAGCTATATTGTGCCCTTTGTATCCAGTATCCTCACATTGGTTTTCATTTGACCTTTCAGTACAAGAGAACTAAGCAACATTAGAAGATGGTCCACAATGCCATCCATCATTTATCAAAGCCAAAAATTTATGACCTCAAACTTTTCATGCATGACATTGCATTTATTACATTAGTTAATAAACTGAGGTATATCTGAAATCTCGAGGTGAATGTTACTGAAAATGTCAGGCTAAATGATATATTACTGCCTTTTGGCTCTAGATGATATTAATAATATACTGAATTTTGTTTAACAGCCAAAAAGAATAAGCAATTATTTCAATGATTTTACAATTTACAGAGCCTTCTAGCAGTGCAGACTAAATGTTAAATACAATAGTGATTTTGACAACAGATTTGAGACATTTGGTATATTTTTGTTTTAAAAAGAGGAAAAATCTTCTCTGCTCAATATGAGATATGATATACCTATGCCATGCTCAGAAAAAAAAATCTTGTACAGTGGAAAATAAGTGTGTCCTGAGAAAGATGAGGTATAGATCTGGAGAAGTTATTAACCATTATAATAACCTCTAGGTAGCAACAGTTAAAATTTCAGCTACTATACATAGAGGAAAAGAAACAAGGCAATATTTCTTGGGATCACGAAAACAACAGGTTTGGGGTTTTTTTGTATGTAGATAGATAGATAGACATAGATATATGTATAGAAAAAATGAACTATTTTAATGTATGCTTGTGATATAATTTGTGGGGCTAAGAACTGTTTTAGAAGTGGTACTTTGCTGGAGAAAACTGTCCATAGAAATGTGGATAAAGAAAATAATGTTTAACCCAGAAGCCAACACAAACCAGTTTCTTAGCTTAAGGACTGGGATTTTCACCTGTTCTGATATTTCATCAGTGATGTTTACCAGGCTATTTTCTGTGATCTAGGGATTAAACAACTATGTTGTTCTATTTTTTAAAAGGCTTAATGCCTCTACGTTAACTATGCTTGCATATTGATTAATACTGATTCTTCCTTATTTGTTAAAATGGGTTTGATCCACCATGTTTTTAAAGAATAACCAGGTTTTAACAAGGTATTTGCGAAAAAATTGGTAATGGTAAAGCAGAGGGAGCAGATTCAGTTCTAAACTCAAGCTCAGGGAATGATGTGCAGTGCTAACCACATATTTCACTGCAATAAAAGTAGAAAAGGGAACAGACCTCTTTTATATACTTTGAATATTCTCTGGATGAATTCTGTCAAAGATCATCTTTGTTCTCTGACTTATCTACCTCTCCTAACCTCTTATTAAACAACTTCTAGAACTGGACTATTAGGTGGCATGAAATAATTTGTTACTTTAGATGATGGTATAAGAACCTCCCCCTCTACAGTCTGAATCATCACAAGGAGTAATCTTTTGAATTAGTCCTTTTGAGAGAGGAAAGAAAGACAGTGGCATTATTGAACCTGAATATATAAAACAATTTCATGTGACTTTCATTTTACATCTGCTCCAGGCAGTATTCCCATCTTCACCTTCCCCTTGACAGCTGTTGCAGAGGAAAACAAAGCCAGAGTAGAACATTAATGCTAAAGGTTCTCTGGAAGAGACAGACTTTTAAGAGTAGTGTATCAGTGAGGCTGCAGAGTTCACCCCAAAGTTTGGAATCTTCAGGGGGATTATTATCAATGTACTTGCTTGATCAATAGAGATGGCTTTTCTTCATCTCTTTTGAAAGGGAAAAAAAACCCTTAACATTTGGGGTTTTTTTCCCATGTATCTTCATAACCTTACTATATGTGCATCTCAAAGTTTATTGCTAATGTCAATACCATATCTCTAGATGCTCCTTCTGTTCAGTCTCTCCCCTCTGATTGCTCTTGTCTAGTTTTTTTTTTAATTTCTAAATTGAGAACTTTATCTACTGTAGGATATCATTAGAGTAAAAAATTACAATACTTGTGTTGCTACACTCATGACAGCTAAAATGTTATTTTTTTCTATGCCAAAGAACATATCTATAAAGGTCAGTTTTGGTGAATTTCTGAAAAAAACCACATCAATGTTGAACAAAAATAAACCACCATGACCTTACAAATTCACATTCTTTTGCACTTTCCTCAGGTGAGTTGCTTGATATGTAATGAAAGCTTTATATCTGAGAAGAGAAGGTTAATGTTCACCTCTCTGGAGCATTTATTAAATAAAAAAGTGGTTAAATGCAAAAGATGAGACTTGATGGAATCATCACAAAAACAGAGCAAAATCATACATGCATTTTTCTCTGACTGATGATATGTTTTGCTTTAAAATTTTTTCAGGTGCCAACTAACATTTCATCAATGTCTCCATTTGAAGCTGGATGCTGATGAATCAAAATTTTGGCATTGGTTCACAAAGTTAATCCATTGTGAGAAATTATTTATATGCTGTCATTTAGTGTGTGAAGTGCAACATAACTCTATATGGTATGCACTAAAAATAATAAAGCTTAGACAACTTAGACTATACAAGTTTGTTTAGCTCATCTGATAAATTGTTAAAAGGTTAAATTTATGCCAGTTGCCCTAGCTAATGAAGTCTCCCTTTTGTAGACTCATCTGCAGCATTTCAAATTCCTCTGATTGAATTACTTCAGACCCCTTACTTCTGAGTGAAAAATCTGAGCAATAGAGGCCTCAAATTAAGTGGAATATTTTTTGTGCAGGGACTGAACTACTTAATACAATTTTTAAGGAAGGCCTAACATACCATGAAGCAGTCTCTTCTGTAGGGGCCAAGTTCTGTAGGGAAACCTCCAAGTCCATAGATTTTTCTCTCCATGTCAGCCAAGGAGACCTGCCCTGGACCAGGATATCTGAAAGCAGTTAAATCATGCCTTTTGAGACTGATTTCTAAAGCAAAGGTAAGTCCAGTCTGGCTATGCCACTTTGGAAGGATTCCAGGAAGAACCAGAAATAATTTCAGAAGAAATTTCAAACCATGGGGATAACACGATTTAGAGACAGAGGTCCAATGTGTTGCAGATCCTGACTTTTCCCAGTCTACAAAGTGTATATCATTGTCTTTCCTTTCCACCCACTATGAGAGTCCTTCACACTTATTTATAATCAAAAGCAATTTTGTGGAAATAAAAGGAAAGGCATATTGAAACAGGGTGGGGGAGGGAGGGGAGGGAGACACCTTTTCGATCTGCTTAATGTTCAAAGAAAATAAACAAATGCAGTTTAACCAAAGCAACAAGCTACAGTTAGCAGCTGAAGGCAAAGAGCTCAGGAGTAGAAATATTGATAGCATAAACACCCTAAACTTGTGCCAATTTCCTCATAAAGACAGAAAATGGCAAGGAAATTGATGAGACATTCATGACTCAGTGAAAATTGTTTGAAAAATTTCAAAATTCCTTTATCCACTAAAGCATTTCCCTCCCTACAAGAAATCCTCTAAATAAATCTTTGTTGAATTATATAACAGCATTATAGATGCAGTACAATAGTTGCTGAAGAAAACACATAATAGCAAAAGAAAATAACCTTGCCCAAACAGACCAATTCAGAATAAAACTTAGAGCAGGAGAAAAACAAAGCCAATACAAAAGTTAATAAATAAATAAATAAATAAATAAATAAATAATGCTCCAAAATTCTATGTGTAGAAAGTGTAACTTAAATAAAAGCTGCTTTAAAACTCAAAATACTTACGTAAAAGTGGTTTCCTTTAAATGGAAATATCCATGCACTTCATTAATTTCACAATTCCAGATAAACTATTTTCTTAAAACAAAAACTTACTCCATTTAAAATTTACTGTGACAGTTTGGAACAGAAAATGACTACTACATAACTCTTCACTTTAGTAAACAATAATATATAGATTGCAGAATTCTGCAGTTTCGGCAGTACTCTAAAACCAATGAGATTCTGTAAGGTAGAACTCTTGCTTTTTTACTTTACCTGATTTTAGATGCTAATGTCCAATTTCTTTTTTCCTGTGAGACCATGTGCATCGAGACCAAGCTACCCAACCCATCTGAGCCAGCTGTGCTGGCAGTCTGTCATCCTTACAATGGAAAGGAACTTCATGGAAGGAGTTTCCATGGTCCGAATGGAAGCTCTGGCATCTCAGTTTGTCCCCATTGCCTGTTGTCCTGCCATTGGATGCTCCTGAAAATGGGATAGAATTGAGACTGTTTCTCTCAAACTTTCACAGTTTTTGTTGCATTCCCTGCTGGGAACTGCAAGTTCTTCTAAAACAAATGGTCCAGGATAAAATTAAGTCAAATGAGACAACATTGTATCTGACATCCGTTTATTGGAAACAAAAATGTTGCCCAACTGAAGAGGACTGGAAAAGACAAAAAAGAGGGAAGGCGAGAACGTGAGGGAGAGCAAGGGCCAGCGAGGGCAGAAGAGCCAAAAGGCAGGCTGGGGCTGGGGCAAAAAGGACAAAAAACAGGCTAGAGCCAGAGTAAGGAGCAGACCTCAAGCCTGGGCAAAAAAACAAGACCAGAAGCCCCAACACAGAAAACCCTGTCTCAAAAAGCCTGGCTCAAAAAAGCCCCAGAGCTTGTGACTGAGTTATTTTTATGCCCCCCGTGTCCTCCCAAGGTTTGCCTGCTGTCAAAAGAGCACTGGCCCAGTGCAATGTCCCACTGCAGTCCATGGCTGGAGATCTTTTTCCATCTGATTGAAGAACCCCTCTGGAGGGTGCAGTGTCCCTGGGGATCTCCTGCTGCCTGCCTGTCCCATGTCAGACATGAGCTGGTTGCCAGACAAAACCTCCCCAGGGACAAGGTTTTCCTCCAGCCTGTTCTAGTCCACTCCTGCAAGTAGACATGTGCAAGCCCTGCCCCGTATGACTTGGACAAATGGTGTTGAGAGAGAAATCAATATTAAATTGGCTCCTCACAGTTATATAAACAATAAGATGCTTGGAAACGTCCGTCTCCTCCTATGCTTATCCATACTTAAAATCATAAGTAGATTACAGAAACTAGTCCCTCAGGGCAAGAAAGCCCTTAGATCAATAATATTGTTTAGAAAGGAACCCCATAAAACCCCAAAGTATTAGGAAGACTAGAAAGTTTTAGACTTCCTGTTATAAAAAGGACCAGAGGTCAGTCAGCACAGTAAGATGACTTATGTAGAGATGTACCCAACTCAAAAAATTGCTTGACCTTAGCTGTTTATTCGAAAGGAAAACTCTTCCTGTGGCACAAGCATGAGGTGCTGGTTACCTAGTAGCTAGCCCCACTCATAGCCTGAGAGCCAGTTTCAGGATTCTAATTTCATAAGACATCTGGATAATTGTTTCACATGTGAATGGGATACCAAGAGTTATTTTGGAAGATATCAAATGAATAAACACACATAAAAAGCACCCCCCCCCCCCCAAAATCAAATTGGAGATATTTAATCATGATTCAGATAGATTAAACAGTACTAGGTTGTGATTGCTGACTTTGCATTCCCCATTTCCGGAGGTTAAAAAGGGGATGTCAGGCCCTGAGAACTGTTTCATTTGCCTACATCAAGGCATCTCTCAGATTTAAAATGCAAGTGTTGAACCTTGGTCACTTTGGCACATGCGCATTGCAGGCTCATAGCTGTTTCAATTCACTACTAAGAAACAAAATTCAATCTAAATCCCTGCCTACCTTGTTTATTTAGAGTTATCTAATAAATCCAGATAATGCAGGGTTCAGGTCAGAACATGTATGAAAAATAAACAAAATGATTTTATACTGAGAAACAAAGCCATCATGTCACATGTAATAATTTGATTTCTAAATTCATTTGAAAGTGAAGTAAACTCAATCTATTTGCAGAGAAGTCTTCTAGGGTGCAACATAAGTAGATCACTCTCCAACTTTTTGTTTGAAACCGAGCCACTTCACAGAAAGACAGGCGTAACCCCAATGCTAAAAGAGAACAAGCTAGAATGAGAGCTAGGGTGGCAAATAAGTCCCCACTCAGCCACTCACTTAATCACTCACTCAATCTGTCTCAGCATGATGAAGGAGAAACAGGAAGGACAAATGCTGGAGAATTTGTGAACCAAGGGTCTGCTTAATGTTTAATAAATAAAAGGGGAAAAAACCCCAAACCCTCAAGTGGTGCAAAACCAGTGACTCACCACCAGGACACTGATGCCCAATCAGTCCCCAGGCAATAGTTATTTTGCAAAAACTTCCACTCCGTTTTCTTTGCTGAGCAAGACCTGACATATAGAATATCTCTTTGGCTAGCTTGGGTCAGCTGTCCTGGTTGTGTAACCTCTCAACCTCTTGCTCACACCCAGGTTACTCCCTGGTGGGGCCACAGTGAGAAACAGAGAGGTTGTCCAAGTGCTGTTCAGCACTAGCTAAAACATTGGTGTATTACCAACATTGTTTTGGTGTTGTGATCCAAAAACAAAACACGCTGCAGGCTGCTATGAAGAAAATTTTCTACATCTTAAGCAGATCCAGTACACCCATTCTCAGTGAATAGCTATTTACAGACTTCTTGTAGACCTCACTCAGGGCCCACAGTGTCTTTCATCAACTCCAGTAATACACAGGCTGGGCACACATGTGACATGTGTCCTCCTCTACAAATATATTCCTATGGAGACACCCTTGACCCAGGAACTGCTCTATAAACTTCTGAAAGTGTGGGAAGTGAGAATGAGGATCCTTTTCACTTTTGTTCCCGGGAAGGCGTGCTGGGAAGGATTCAACAGCAGGCCAGAGACTTGGCTGATAGTGGCCTCATGCGCAAGGCAGTGATTGGCCGGGGAGACTTGTGGGCACCGTATGAACAGAGAGCTGATTGGATAAAGGGACAGCTGGACAATGACATCACAGTGGCAGGTAGCCAATGAGGGCTTGTTTAGGTTACATTCAGTTAATTCCTGGTAAATTTAGAGTATAAAAAAACTTGGTTTGTTACAATAAACAATCTTCATCAGAGCAACAAGGAGGTGGGTGTGTCTTTGTTCCCCATTGCTACAAAAATACTTCTTCGTATTAGAGCTTTGATGAAAAACAAACAAATAAAACAACAACAAAACCCCAACCAAACCAAACCAACCAACAAACAAACAGGCTTCTGAAATATAATGAGTGTTTATGTGAGTATTTCATATGACAGGATTAAAATTAGGGACCTAAATACCAATCATCCCATGCAGTGCTGTGGTGCATTCTGATGGCACATGCTATTCCTTATTTGATAAAAAATGTATCTAGCAAGGAAAAAAGCCCAATTCAAAAGTCTCATCTTTACTTTTGAATGTTGATTAAGGACTTCTTAACATTTTATTCAGTAAGAGCAAAGCAGTAGGATTCCACGTTGTATTTCTAACAGAGCCGCTGTTTTGCAGGCAACAAGCAGAGTGTATCTCAATGTAGGCACAACAGGTTGCAGCCTATTTTGAAGAAAATTTCCACAAATACTGAAGATGCAGAGTGAAAAGCTGAGCTGTTATTTTTTGTATAGGCTAGCAATTCACCTTCCCAAGGAAAAGATATTGATTTGCTTACTGCAAGTCAGCGTTTTTTAAAAGGAACATTTTCAAAAAATGTCTTTGATCATCTTTGTACATTAAAGGAAATATGCATACATAGCAAACTTTTCTGGTTTACCCTACTTAAGAAAGTGTGGGTCCCTTCCAACTCAGCATATTCTATAATTCTGTGAAATTATTTTGTTCATTTTCTACCAAAGGAAAGTAAACATCTCATTGACTTTCTGATGCAAAACATACAACGTCTAACAGAATAAATTTCTTTTTACTTTAAGTTTACAACTTTCAAAAAGAATTAATTCTTCTGGTGTTTGTCAGGCCTCCATACTGAAAAAAGACATGATGTCTCTGATTGCTAGAAAATCAATGCAGCATCATGATATTTCTTTTAACAGTGCCAAAATAATAATGGGAATAGAACAGTCTGATGGTACTACAGCTTCTTGTAATAAACTTTGCTTATTCTTCAGTATCTGCTAATTTTAAATTGCTATTTACTATAATGTGACATCTCCCTAAATAAAGAAAAGAAAAAGGCAAATTACATCACAAAATGCTCGCTTTACCTAACCTCTTTTGGAAAACTGCTGCAATAGCAATGGCCACATGAGAACTCACAGTCACGTAGGAGACTGCTGGACTGGTCTATATCAATTACATATGCACCTCAGAGCCACAAGTAATTTCTGTCATTCTTTTTACCTTCTTAACAGAACCTGGAACTGGAAAATAAGTCTGATTCTATGTTCCTCCTTAAAAAAAAAATGTGTCATTCTTATACAGGTTACCCACCTCTCCACCAAAAAACCTCCAGAACCACTCAAAAAAGCAAAATCCATTATTACCTAGATTATACAGCAGCTCCATGATGTGGGGGGAAAAAAAAGGCTACAAAGCCCATATCTTACCAGTAAAACATAGTAAAAATTGGAAATTAATGAGGATATTTAACATTTTCTTCTGCAGCAGAATTTATTTAATATTTAAATATTCAGTGTTTTGAAACCCACCACTAGGTATTGTGTAGTATAGTGCATTCCCAGCTTCTTTTAGAGCAAAACCTAATCAAAACCACTCAAGTTTCATTTATTTCACTTAGAATAGGACTAGTGATTTTCTAAAGATCTCGCAAACTTTACTACATCCTTGCGTTCCTCTAGTCTGTACTGTATTCACAAGTAGTGGTCATATCATTATTTTCTTTGCTTTCTTTACCCCTGCAATAGTATGAACAATAGCTTTGGGGAAAGAGTTTGTAAAGAAATATTCTAATATCTTACTCTCACCTCATATACAGGATTTGTGTCAAAACACATTCCATGTGACAGAGTTGCTAAGAGAGTCACAGGGCTATCAAAGAAATATTTGACTTGGCTTTTCAGAGGAACAGAGCACCTGTGATCATTTTTGGTCTAATGTCAGACTGTGCTAACACCCATCAACACCTTGGGATGGGATGCACAAGAGTGGTACTTTGTTTTCTTGGCTTAGAATATTATTTTCTACAATCATTCTTACCATACGGATTTTTTAAATCAACCACAAGACAAGGAAAAAAAAAGATAATTCTCTGCAACAGTGTCATTTGACCCAAGAGGCAAAAAGCCACAGTAAATAGATTGGTCAAAAATTTATTTTTCTAGAGGTATCACTCTGTTCTAAACATCAAGTGTATGTCCCAAATGTCAAGTGTAAAGACTCTAAACATCTATATGGGTATTTTCATGAGGGCAGGAAGAATTTTCTGTTTCACTTTCTTCTGACTTCAACAACCATTTTAGAATAACTGGATTTTTTAAATATCTGCCCATTTATTTAATCAACATGCTGATAAACATAGGCACTTGACATAATTCCAATGAGCCTGTATGTGGTTCTAGACATACAGATCATAAACATGTGTGTGCATGTGTTGACAGGAATTCCAAAAAGGCAGAAACTGAGTAAATAGTTCATGTTATAAACTTTTTCTGTAAGTATTTTAAACAGGTTTTAAAAGATAAAAGATACCATAATGTTGTGAAGAATAATTATCTGCCTTTGAGGCTTTATGCATACTTGCACAAGGAGGCATAAGGTCTTATTAACATTCATGACCACAATGCTCTAATATGGACAAAAGCTTTGTCCTCTTATATGTCACCTTATACTTTGAAGGTTTAGAATATAAAACCATTTAACCTTACTGAATACAATTGAACTTACTCCTCCTAGTTGCCTACAAAGCAATTTGTCAAGATAATATTCCACAATGAAGAATATCTCAACCTAACCAGTATATGCTATTTCTTCTCTGTTTTAAATATGTTTGTTCTTAATTTCATTTAGTGAATACAAGAATATTGGTTTACTTATGCATTTGATTGATCTTTTTGCCTTTTTCTAGATTCAAAATTTTCTCTGTGTAACTTAGTACAGTTATACTAGGACATTCTGTTATACACATATACAGTTATTTTTATTACTTGCTTTGGTCTTTTTATTAGGTTTTTATCTTTTTACCAGTTTAGATCATGGATAGAACTTCAAGTGGCTTAATTTAATCATCCTTAAGTTGTCTGTCCTATGTTAAACTAGTCAGCAGTGAAGACAGATGAGTCACTCTTTAGAGATGTCAAAGTCAATTATTTAAATAAACAGAATAAACTCCTTTCAAAGGATACTCTTCTATTCTTTCACAAATTTTCTTAAGAAAGGAGTCTTGGAACAAGACAAAGGAGTCTTGGAACACACACTCAGATATTAGAGGAATAAAACAGAATATCTCTTCTCTCTAATTTATGATTGTAAACCAGCGAAATATTGCTAGTAAGATTTTGGTGTTAGAAGGTATTAAAGATTTATATAAGAATGTTTATCTTTGTAACACTGCCTTCCCCTCTTAATGTCATAATATCATCATAGGCTTTCTCAAAAATCTCTCTGAAATTAAAACATCAACTTTCCAGAGGTCATCTCAATCATTTTCATCCATTTTCAGTCCAGAGCCTCAGCCTGAGAAAAAGAAGGCAAATACAAAGAACAATGTAATCAAAGGCAAATGCTCATGTTGTCAAGGGCACGATAACACAGAACCTGGATGAACTGCTCTACCTGAAAGTTAACATTAAAGGGTAGAATGCTGGGTTCATCTGAGCAGGAGTATAGAAGTATATCTGGAAGGAAAACTAAATAAAACAGACATAATAGTAATTACCAGAACAATATTTATCTCTTCTAAGTCTACTGTACACGCTGACAAGAATCATTAGGACATGTCAGATAGGTCATTTGCCAAATTCCACATTCTGAAGCAGTTTGATCCCTCTCCTGAATTGAAATAGTCCAAAAAAATGAAAAAAATTCCCGTGTTTCTTTGTTCAATATTATATAGACTTGATCCACTTAAAATACTAATTTCATTTTTCTGCACAACCATCTAACAAGGTGTTAGGGTTTTAGGAGTTCTCCTTTTGGGGTTGTTTTTTTTTTTCCTGTTAAGTAATTTTCCTCCATATATATTGCCAGGAGACAATAATGACTGCATACTTAACGGAGACAAAATAAAGTGTCACAGCTCAGGGGAGGGGTGCAGCTGACTACTCTCTCTCTTTATATGGGGTTTCTCCTGGAGAGCAGAGATACTGAAAGATTTGGACTGGGAATATGGGTTTGGGTGCAGACGCTAGTCCTGTTGTGCTCTTGGAATCCAGAGGGGAGAGAGGCTGCAGCACTGTGAGGAGAATTCATCACCACTGTGGGGTTCTCTCTCCAGCTGCCTTTCTTCTACTGTGAGTGGAGCTCTAAGAGTGGCCTTTGCACTGGTACTTTTCACCACCTGCTCGGCTGCCTCAGGGGAAAACCCCGGGATCCTGAGCCTGCCTTTCCCTGCCCTGCTGGGAGCTGGGCCGCCACTGCTCCGCCTCTGCCCCCACAGCTCCAGAGCTCCTGATACCTCTTGTCCTCCACTCCAGGATGTTTACTCATTCCTGCTGTCCCAACTTGCTGTTTCCAAGGGTCCTGCTGGGTCACCGGGATCGGCTGTGCCAGGGGTTTGTGGAGCAAAGTCTCTCCTCTATCCCTTCCCATCTCAGCCTGTCCGCCATTGCTGTGCGCTCCCTGAGCCCGCCCACAGCGCCCCCTGCAGCCGTGGGGGAATCACTGCACCCGCCCTGCCTGCCGGGAGCCACCAGCACCCCTGCTGGCGGTG
This sequence comes from Trochalopteron elliotii, assembly GCA_024734555.1. Taxonomy (NCBI): domain Eukaryota; kingdom Metazoa; phylum Chordata; class Aves; order Passeriformes; family Leiothrichidae; genus Trochalopteron; species Trochalopteron elliotii. The sequence goes on along the minus strand of JANPWX010018258.1, from coordinate 81,123 downwards.
ACCAGAACTGCACCCAGGGGAAAGTGTCTGAGGCCGAGAAGGCCTCACTGGGTTTGTGGTTCTGGTTGTTGTCACTGCCATTGTTGTTGTTTGTTTGCCTTGTTATACACACTCGTAAAGAGCTGTTATTCCCATTTGTATATCTCTGCCTGAAAGTCCCGTAATTTCAAAATTATAGTAATTCAGAGAGAAGGGAGGTGCATGTGGAAGGAAGGCTCCTGCCTTCCTTAGTAGACACCTGTCTTTCAAACCAGGACACAAGGTGAATCAGTCCTGAAGGATAATTGATCCAGACTTGCTATTGCCCTGCACTTACTGACACTTTTAATTCCAGGTAATTTTTGATCTGTACAAGGCTGCTATCCCAAGTTTTATTCTAGGTCTCCCATACTTCTCAGAATTAACTCAGAGCTGAAATTCAGAGGAAGAAGGTCTCTTTTATTCAAAATTGGAGTGAACTTGAAGCTTCAGGCAGCACATCCATCTCCAGTCACATGTATGTATGTATGAGTATTTAATATCTAATGTGTTTTTAAAATCAGCCTTCAAGTACTGAGGGTAGTGGGACAGTTTAGATTTGACATGTAATAGAAAATATTTTCTAAACCTCTATCAAAAAAATCCACAAATCAATGAGATCTCTCAGAGGTCTTCTCTTATCTATCTATATATATATAGATCAATCGACCTATCTATTTATCTATCTATCTATCTATCTATCTATCTATCTATCTATCTATCTATCTATCTATCTATCTCCCATGTAGAATCTTCAACGCTGTTTTATTTTTCCTAGTTTTCCTTCCAAACTGCAGTCCTTTCTTATTATAGCCCACAGCATTCTTTAGAGAAAGGATTTACAGTATTTTGTCTGTATATATGACTCTGTTTCTTCTAAAGTTTAAAATGAGTAAATTCTCTCTATTTTCTACTAAGAAAGTGGGGTTTTTTACTGTTCCTCATTAGTTTCAAAACCAAACTCAGTTTTGCCTTTCTCTAATGTCTGAAATATCAGTAAGAAGCAAAACTCAATTTTTTTAATGCATAGAACTACAGTAACAGCTTCCTCCACTAGTGGGATCTTCATCTTAACTGCTTAGCAAGATTAAAATCTTAGGTGACCTTTTCAAGTAGCAAAATGGAATTACAGTACCAGACCTCTCGGGTGTTTTGGGTTTTCTTTCTGACCCAAGATTTCAGGTGGTGGTTCTGGTGGTGGTTCGAGCTGGTTCTTTTTTGCCTTCTGCCCTCTGAAGCCTTTGGGCTCGGCACGAGAATGAAGTGGAGTCTCAAGGTTTTGTTGTTTCTTGGTTTCTTGTATGTTTATTATTTCTTATCTTACAAATTTCTCTGTGCTCGGCCAAGATGTTCACAGCAGCTGGGACACGAGGCGACTCCCCCCATGATGGGAGGTCGCTGCCTCTTATACAGATAGTTACAGATAGGACTGTATCTATTAGGAATACCAAATTACAAGTAAATTTACAAATGCCTAACCTGCTCTCCTTAACAAAACACAGAACTACCTTGTGTTCAACAATTTTACAGTGTGATGTGTAAAGTATAAATAAACATATTTATTTCTCCTTTACTAGTGCTAATCTACATAAATCCATGCAAAGTATTATGAATACAGAACACGTTACAGCATTTGAAAAACAGTCAGTAAAATAAATGCAAGAAAATACTGTAAATCATGGTTCCGTTATGAAACAAATGTTCCATAGCATCCAAACTAAACTATAAAATAGTGCTATCACTAAAAGTGATGTGTTTACCCAAAGTACGCTTCTAAAATTTAGCAGTGAAATAAAATGTGTTTTCTGGGAAGCATGCATGAAATGCACTAACTTAAACATTTGTTTACTAAATAGGAGCAAAGAAAAAAGATGTGTGTATATTTGGTTTCTGACATGCAGCAAATGGAATTGATCAACACTATTTCTGACTCAGACTTCTTATATTCTAAGAAAAATGTAACATCGTTTTCTTTATGTCTGTTCCATATTTACATTAAATGATATCAATGCCATTTAGAAGCATGAAAAACCCAAGCAATAATTGATCTCAAGTAAAAATATAGAAATAAAATAAGGGAATGTTAAAATCTTCTATCTATTCAATTTTGAGTAGATTATACAGAGACAGACAAATAAAAGGTAAAATGCAGATTATTGTTATTTCTTTTATTATCTGTATTACTAGCTAGCTTTTTGCTTATTATTTCCATGCTTTATCTGCCTTGATGCTTTTACACAAAGGTTCATCAGAGATATTGGTTTTATGCAAGGTCACTTCTAAAAGAGGCATGGTGAACACAAAACAGTCAAGCAGTACTGTTGGACCTTTTATTTGTGTGTACACTCACTAGCAAAATACAGTGCTAACAAGCTAACATATTGCATTAAGATTCACAAGTGGAACTGGAGTAAAGTACACACTTTCTTCTTCCTTTAAAGATGATTTTTAAACAGGAAAAAACCCACAAAGACCAAAATCCCCAATTCAATTCCCAAAAAAATCCCCAACAGCAAAAAAACAAACAAAACCCACCAACACCACATCCCTTTAAATTTATAAAATCACTTGAAAGACTTTTCCTGTGTATCAGACATCAAAGCTGTCCTGGCTAGCCCAGTACCAAAACCCTAGAGATTATTCTGGGTTGTTCAATGGGAAAAGAACATAAAACGACTATGGCACTTGGAAAGACAAAATAGGCCTTCTCCTTTTGGAATGATTGTCTGATCATTTAAAGAATTATCAATTGTTCAGATTTGATATTCCAACTGTAGAAGTATTGAGCGCCTTTCCAAATTTATTTTTATGCCACAGAAAACCTTCAGATGCACCATGATATTTTCAGCACCAAAACACTATGGGAGAGATCTCATATTGCCAGAGGATATCCTTTTTTTTTTTACTATTTTGGATTCCTATCTAGCAATCAAATTTTGTATATTCCCCCTTGCCTTCTGTAAGGGAAGATGAATATTTGACTCAAATTTCTTTGAGCAGAAGAGGTATCTATTTCAGATACATTTTTTATTTGTTTGTTTGATTGATTATTTGTTTCTGGACAAGTATAAATTTTGGATAGTGCTCATTCTTTCTTTATACAGCATAAGAAGGATCTATTGATTAGACAGAACCAAGCTGAAGACTCCCACATTGTACAGGTTTCCATGAACAAGAAGGAATATACAGTACAATTCTTAAGTAAAACAGCCTCTCTAGAACCTGGGGAGAGTAGTTAATTCTTTTTCCCCATTTGATGAGTTATTTTCACACCTGAGAATCCCTGTGTCGTGAAAGTCAAATAATATAAATTATCTATCAAGACTTCCAAAAAAGCAGGGGAAAAATTTTCACATTCATTCCCACAGTAACTCCTTACACTAGAATTTATACTGGTTTTCACTCATGTAAAATATCACAGCAATGCAAAAATTATTGATACAGATTCTCAAAATCCTGTTTTAAAAAATCCTTAAGTGACTAGTTGTCAGCTTTCAATAAATATAACCTGTGGTAAGAAATCAAATTAAATAACTACGTTTCCCAACTCAGTTGCCATGTTGTTCATAGCCTTAACTTCTTCATCTCTGTCTGTTGTTACACTGTAATCTTTTTGCAGCATTGAAAATACCTTGCTTATATAGTACCAAAAGAAATAAAGTACCATTTTAAAATTAATTTCCAGGAAAAACCAGCTACCAACAAAGAGACTAAACTTCAAGTTGCCATGAAGAATTAGTGAAACATAACACAGAGAGCATTCAGCATGCCATTTCTTCTTATACAGGTCTGATGTACCAGTGTTTCATTGTCAACAGAATTCTCTGTGGCTACGAATTATGATGCATATTGATATATAGAAATAAATACTTTGCTTAGAAATACACATAAAGTTTTATTCTCTAACAGTGAGAAAAACTAGATGCTCCCATTAGCCAACTGCTAAAATTGGCAACATAGTTATCAACAATTAATTTCATTTTTAGTAGGGCTGTTCTGAATGTATCTCTGATTTGGAATGTCAGATCATATTTAGAATAAAACGGAACACAATAGAAGGAAACTCTGTTTCTCTAAAATATTACAGATGTATCTATCAAAACCTCTTTGATTTGCCTGTGCATTCAGACTAAATGGCATGGAGGAGATGGAAGGGAAAGATGAAAAAGGGAACAACATAGAAGAAGCCAATCTGTCATCAAAACAGAGTTAACAATCAAGAGACATCTATAAATAAAGGTCATTGAGAGTCAAGAATGTGTCTCTTGTCTTGTTAAGTCGAATTTTAATGTAGACTGCAGGGGTCATGGTTTTTCACTGCAGGAAATTTGATGCACATAATTACATTTTTGACTAACAATAGTTAGTCAAGCTATTTAAACTACTGTTTGCCATTTACTGAATGTGCATGCACACATAAACAAGCCTTCTTTCTGTAGTGTGCATCAGACAAAAACAAGTATGCTTTTGAGTGCATTATAGCTTAATAAAAAATTCTGCAATTTCAGAATGTTTATAAACCTGTCTCTGCCTGCTAGCATGCAGTGATATGAATAGAAGCTTGCATCCCCAGCGTGTTTAGAAGAAGACCTCAGGATGACCAATACCTCAGTACAAAAACCTAACCTGAATTTTCTAGAAAACATGGAATTATTAGCCCCATAAACCCAGATCTTTTTCACCATTTCAAAAATGTTCTTTCTTTACATAAAAATATACCACTAAAAATCAATAATTATTAAGACATTATATTAACCTGCCAGTCACATCTTTATAATAAATCAGAGCCCTATTGCTAAAAGTTTTTTTTCTTCTCATACTGAGAGTATGCATACAGAGTTTATACAGAGTTTGCAGTTGTGATAACTGATAAGAATGCTTTACAACAGCTCTATTCCTCTATCTTGAAAAAAAAAAAAGTCAGTTTTACCAATCCAGATAAAAATTGCAGTGGTTTCTCCTTGGGGGCTGCTTTACCAGCTAAGCAGTAAACCCCAGACCAACCGAGACAGTTTGTGTGGGTTCCTCAGATCAGCTGGCTCAGCGTGGATAAGGCTGGAAATGAAGAGTGGGCTTCTGCCGTGGTTTGGAAGGTGTTTATTTGGTGCAGCTCCACGTGCAAAAAGCACGGCCTGGCCTGTCCTTCTCCTTTTTGTACCCCAGGACACAGCCTGGGGCAGCTGGAGCATCGGGCCAATGGATGGAAGGGGGTTGGGTGCTCCAGGACAGGGGCACTTAACAGAACAATTGAAGGGGCAGGTGTTGGGCACCTGGTCGAATGGGAGATGATCTCCCCTCAAGTTACCAGGGTGATTGACAAGGGGCTCCCCTCTGGGAGGTACCGTGTGGGTTTGGGAATGGGTGAAGGGACTTTGGGAGGAACATACCAACACAAAATAAATAAAATACATATAAAACTTCGAAAGCATCAATCATGCATTGCAACAAAAAATTCTGACCATGAACCATATTGCATGGTCTTGGAATGGACAGTTAATGAGTTTGAGCTGGGTTAAGATCAGTCAACTTCTGAGGGGAAAAGAGACTTTGAAAAATTTAAAGGATATGCTGCTAAATTTATTTTCTTTAAAAAGAATGTTTTAAATCTATTTCTCCTTCATCATCTTACATTAATATAATAGTAGTATTATACCTGATCCCAGAGCTTAAAATAGCTCCATTACATTTAAAGTATTATCCATATATGATTATTTCAGATTTTCTGTAAGAAGATTAGGGCTGAATATTGCTGGTTTTAACTAGCAAAAGTACTTGATGTGCATAATGCATATTTTGGCTGTACTTAAAACTGAAAAACTATGCCCAAAGAAAAAAATTCTGACTTGCTGAAATGTTTTGACGGTTGAAGTTTTTTAGTATTGTAGCCTAAAGTTTTAAAACTCAAATAAACTAAAGCAATAATCTGCAAAAAGAAGAGGGAGAATTCTTGAGCCATTCTAATGCTTTTGTTTTATAGTGCTGAGTCAAATATGTCAGTAAAGTGGCAGAGGAATTGAACATTGTAAAGTTAATAAGATGTTTTTACTGCAATAATTTCTGATTTTATACAGCATATAAACTCAACAAGCTGGCCAAAGAGAGAAAGAGACAGAGTTATCTAAGTAAGAAAGAGGCAACTACTTAAAGAACCCAACAGAAGTGTAAGTGAAGGAGCAATTTGGATATCAAACCTGCATTTCAAAGATTTTTATTCTGCCTTTTGTAGTTGTAAAATAAAAGTAAGCCTAATAATGCTTTAGTCACATCTTCATTGCACATAAAACCAATGTATAATGATAGTAACACAGGAAGGAAATAATAGAAGGAAAAGAAAATAGGATTCAAGGTTGATGTCATTCCTTTCTATTAATTGTCACACAATAAAACAATTTACAATTGGAAACAAAACAATAATTTTTCAAAATAACTGAGACAGTGACTTAATACTGAAATTGTCCCCTTATCATCAATGATTTGTAGATGCCAAGAAAAGAAAATCTCTTTAGTTTTGCCAAGCTATTTCTTTCCATTTTTAGAATGGTAGTTTTTAATTGTGCTTTTTGTTTTATTTCCATTCTATTTCTCTGTTTTCAATTTTAGTATCAAATACTCATTCTACATTTTGTCAGCATCATGTCCTGATCTAGTCCTGTCACACATACTTTGCAAGTATGACTATACTGACCTTGTAAATAGAATAAAGTCAGGGATACACTCTAACACCAATCGCCCTCACCCCACTCCACACTTCCTCATCATGTTTTGGTCTATAACTGGCAGTATTCACTGGCTCAATATCCATACATCATTCAAGAAACATGAGAACTGCCTGTAGTGGGAGTATGAACCTGACTCCACCATTGCTATCACTGTTATTACGTGAAGAGCATGCACATATATTTATCTCTTCAGATCACACGCACCACTTGGGGACCAGAGGAGGCCAGAAGCAATGTGCTGCTATTACAGATGCATCTTCAGTGCAAGAAGAATATTGGCATAGACCCAGACCAAGAGATCTGGCTACCAGCATACAGTCCTGTTTATCACGACTGATGAATCAAGAAGCTGAGAGTTTAGTTTTAAGAACCTCAGATTCATGATGCATTTTAGCATTTTCCCTGGCATGTTTAAAGTGCAGGTCTGGCTACCAGCAAAACCAAATTCCCGATGCAGTGAAGAGACTTTACTGGAGGCAGATTTCTGTCCCACAGAGCCAGCAGTGAAGGCAATCCAAGAAGCTTATATCATTAAGCATGTAAGTCCAATTAACAGAGAAAAGTGTTCAAGGAAGAAGATGAAATGGCCATTTGACAGTACTTAAATAGCAGGGAGGCAAAATTTTAAATTATCTAACAATGTAGATGGTTATCTTGAAGACCATGGTAGTCCTGATGGTAAAATTGTTTATTCATACAAAATTATCTCCTTGGTCACTCTTCTACTACAAACAGGAAGTGACTTCAGTGACATCTGAACAAAAAGGAGCTAGTATGGATCATTCTGAGAAAAATAAGAATCTAAAGGACTCTGCCCCTGTACTGATTACCTAATTCAGATACTGATTTAAAAGTACTATAGACAGATGAGATAATGAGATGAAAATTGGGGACTCAAACCTCTTAGCAAAATACTAAACTTAAAAGAAATGAGTATTCTTGATTAGGGACCAGATCAATGGGTAACAACCTTAGATGTCTAAATTATAGAAAAGTTCATCAGGTGTACAGCAGAGACCAATTATGTAGCATCTAATTTGGTATTTATCCTTTTTCAAACAGTAGATAAATATCCTCTCAGAAATGCCAGTGCAGTTGTCATATGCTTGTTTCGATAATATGAATACTATTCTCATGTCTGTGGAATTCACCATGAAATGACTAAAACATTAGAACAAAAATGAAATGGATGTGACATATAGTCAAATATAAATATTTTTGTACTCAAATCCAGTGGCTGGAATTATTAATGACTCCCCTTTTCACATGTATAAAGTGACTAGTTCTTTGTAAATTTAAGAGAAGTACCACAGACAACTGATTTATCAGTCAGTTTAAAATACATGCTAGAAACTGGCTTCTTAAACCCAATCTATCCTTAACATATATCTCAAGATGCACCTCGCATCCATCTGGTGTTACTGAATGTGGGAAAGTAGTGTTCAGTGAAAGACGCTTGTGGAAATATTCTAACAAATCCTCAAGTAATAGTTACATCAGTGTACTGTCTAATTTATCAAGGTTGGAGATGGATCCAGCTGTTTACACAAACCTTTTAAACAGTCATGTTTGAGTTTCTGCTCTGTCCAACTCACATAATAAACCAGATGCCTGAATACAGAAAGCCTCTCAAATCTAGTTTGTTTACATTCTTAACTGTGCATTTAACAATAAATTTTTCCATCATCATGAATTATGGTTTCAAATGGGAAAAAAACTAATGCTAGTCCAAAGTAATTTACAATGTCATTTACAAAGTAATTTACAAAGTAATTTTACAATGATTCAGCAAGGTTTCCAAATAATTACATGCATTTTATTCAGTTTAGAGACACTTACAACTAAAGCAATATGCAGAACTTACTGAAGAAGGATCCCAAATCCCAATTGCTGCATTTCCCTAAGGCTTAGTTTTGTATATCCCCTGGGATATAAAACATTTGTGTGATGCTTGACTCCAATCATTACTGTTTGGAAATTCTTTATCAGGATAATCAAAATTAATTTCATAAGTAAATATGCTTTTCACATAACTTATTATATTTTGATACATGTAAATCTCCACCTTATAGTAACATTAACTGGAACATCAGAGAAGAAAATGCATTGTACTTATTTAATAATTTGAGCTTAAATGACAAAGAAACAGCAATGACAATAGAATCAAGCACCTATCTTTAAGACCACGAATGTGACTGTGCCTGTTTCTCAAGCCTGGCTAGCCTCGGCACCAGTCTCACTCCAGTGAGTTGTTTTTGCCCAGCAGTGTCTGCGTGGCGATGGCAGGAGGATGAAAGGAGGGACGCCAGAGAAGCTGGGTCACAACGAGTTCATTGGTACTCCTGCGTGGAGTCCTCACCTCGGGTGTCAGTGTCTCCAGAGACCCCGACTGAACCTCGAGGGGGACCCTTTAACTGGGGGTGTAACACAGGGGGAGGGACCAATAGGGTTTAATGGGGAGGTGGCTCATATCATGAACAAACATATCAAACAACCATACACTGAACATTAGAAGGTGACAATCAGGATCCTGCCCAATCACTCGACGCCTCTCTCAGAATCTTCCACAAGTGGGGAGAGACCCCCAAAATGATGGACAAGAACAGGAGGTTACTTGCCAAGTGATGGGCAGATAACTGTCTCTGGAGGGAAAACTTAGGGAGAACGCAGAACCAATCATAGAACTGTCACTGGGGAGAAAACAGGGATAAACCAAAAGTGGGTAACAGAAAGGGTACAAGGAACAAACCATTTTACAAAAGAACATTAACTTATGAATTCAACTTAAAATTAAAAAATGCACTCCCACACATGATAAAGTTTCATGTAATAACTATCACATAGGTGCTATTTTCTAGCCATTTAAATGGTTTTCAGTAACAAAAGAAATAAAAAAATATTTTCATCTAATTTAGGAGGGTACAAAAAAAGGCCACCAAAAAGTTTCTTTATGCATATAACCACACTACTTCATATCATGAAATATCAAAATTTATAAAAGTTATTTATTGAATTGTTATCCACATTCCTTAATTTCTTCAATGAAACTTATAAAATGATTGTTTTGCTATGAGAAAGAGGTCCTTATACTCTCTTCAATCTATCAGTGTTTACAAAAAGATAAATTCCACATCTCTTCTTTCTCATCAGCCGGATATTATAATGGGAGATTTTATGTGTAACTTTTAAAGTAAAATATATTGCTATGTTGAAAAATATAATGGTATTGAAACCTTAAAAAGATTGCAAATTTGAAAAGGTGCAATGAATAGGGAATTATATCACACATGACATCAAAAACTCCTCTCAGCTCTTGCAAATTATTTGTAAATTTCATTTGCAAAAAGGGCTTTTATTTTTCCAATTGCTTCCCACAGAAATTTACAGAGAAAATAAGCATTACCAACCAAGACATATGATAATTATAAAATCAAGTTGGTAATGAAAGCTATCTCAATAAAGTAGCAAAGATGCGTATAAAATTATTTCATAGTCTGCTGTACAAGACTAATGATGTTGCAAAAAGGTGGTCTTAAGTTCCAGGAACCATAATTACTAGGATATTGAAAATTCAGAATTGTTTGGTTTGGTTTTGATTTCGATTTTAAGAGGTCCAACACTGTATAGAATATTTTTTCTTCTTTTGTTTTTATTTTCTTTTTCCCCCTTTCCTGTTATCTCTCAACCTGCAATATGGCCGTAATGACAGTCTCCAGTTACTGAAGCAGTAATTTCATACAGGAAATACATACAGAGCATTAGATGATCCTTTCTTACCCATTTTACATTTTCCGAAGCTTCATTTCCTTTGCTTCATATATCTATATCATCCAGTAAGACACTCTTAGAAGTTAAGAACAAAAGCAGGTTTTTCCTAGGTCTGTAATGATATAACTAGTTATAGCTCAAGCAAGTTATTGAATCTCTAAAATGAAGAGGTTGAAAAGTTATTTGAGATCTTGGAAAAAAGGCTATTTATGAAAACATTTAATTGTTTCTAGGGTAACCATATCTGAATTCTAAAAAAAACCTGAAAAACTGGAACTCTATGGATAATCATCCTAATTCTTTCATCGCTGCCACTCAAGAAATGAAGCTGAGCTTTTCTTCAGAGGGGTGGGGTTGGAAATTCCTTTCCTATGGGTGATCTACTTGAACATCAATTGTAATTTTTCATTCATATGATATGAATGCAAACTCACAGGTTACAAGAAATGTGAAAGCTTTATTAGAATATCAGTATGGAGATAAAGACAGTAAGTAAACATAAGCTTTGTCAATGCCATCAGCAGGGATTAAATGACTAATCACTAGTGGACTGTGCATGGAGTAAAGCAATTGATACTTAAACTGGATAAAAAGATAAATGTTACTGCACTGCTCCCTCATCCTCAAAAAAATTTATTATACCAGAGAAAGTAGTCAATAATGAGCCATTCTACGATTTTACCCTTTTAAACCAAATCAAAGGATTGATTCCTTCTGTATCAAAATAAATGTTTTAAATTAGTCTGAATTAAATTAGAGGAAAAAATGAAACTTTCAGTTTCATCAGGTACCTGAGGATTCAGGTTAGTACTCTGTACAGCATTACAAAAGCAATCTGTAAGACAGTGAATCAAATATTACAGCCCAAATTCCAAGCTTAGAGATACAAACTCCACAGAAACACAACTTTCCAGAAAACATGACGAAGAAATCACATACAATAACCATATCTTCTGCCAACTGAAGGCTCTCATGAAGGTTTTAATTGTCCAGCTTGATTTCAACTGTTATAGTACATATTGGCTGCTTTAGTGAGCATGTAATTACAGCTCTCTGCTATGTCTTATACTATAAAACAAAGTGAATGTTAATATTAGTTAATATTGTTAATTTAGTCTGCATCTCTGTGCTATAATGTGACTTCAAATTAAAAATTAATCCTTTGAGAACCTCTGTGTTTAGAAAATACTGCAGGAGTTCTTGCTGTTTATATACTCCCTCTGCTAAAACTAACAGATTAGAACAATTCTTCCGTTATGTTTATCATTTTAACAAATAGTTCTTCAGCTGAAGTGTTTCAAATAAAACCTCTGTAAGAGATTAAGTTTAGCTATTCCATTCTATCTATACAGATAGGACATACAAACATTAAATGTAAGTATTTAAATGCCACCCCTTTTATCTGTGAACTACATTTTCCTTATGTTTTCCCTATGATTCCATGGTTTAAAAAATTGTGCATGATGCATCTGTGCATTTATGCATTTGTAGAGACAGTTTTTAGGATGGAGAAGGGAATTGCCTGCATGGCTATAAAGATGGCTGGAAGGAGAGGCTGAATCAATGACCATGAAAAAAGGAATGTGTTTAAAATGTTAAATGTGTTAAAAAAAGAACTGAATTAACTTCAGTGTCAAACTAATTATTATGAAATAATCACTGTTTTTCTTTAAGCTTGAGGACCCACTCCCCATCATAAATTATTCTGTTCTGTGAAGACTTGATGCACTAGTACCTTTTATTTGTTTGTTTATTTATGGCAGTTTTGTTTAGTTGGGTTTTTTTGTCTTTTTCATTCTTTTTTTTTTAAATAGACTTGATTCTACTACTGACATTTTAGAAAAGGCATATGAATAATCTTACACTTCCACAGTGAATCTACACTTCCACTTTGGTGACTTTAAATTTAGGATGATTGCAAACTTACTTGAAGCAAGACTTAATGGAAGCAAGACTTCTTCTAATGAAGAAAACGGCAAGACAGTTGATTAATTAGAGCTTTTAAGAAATGAGAAACAACATATGCTAGAAAACTAGCCCAACATGCCTTAAAATAGTAGGAGACATTGTAAACAGAAACAAGAGTAGAAATAAATAAGTTTCTCATCACTAGAAATATTCTGGAAATGTTTTGAGGATTAAAGGTAGCTTGGAGGACTCACAGAATGTGAGAAGAAAAGTTGCCTAAACTTATGGCAGCATGAGCAGACTGCTGGGAATACAGTGAACTTGGCAGACAAACTGACGAGCAAAACAGGGTGAAACAGTAGTTGAATTACGATGGCTGTACTGGTGGAATTCTTGACTAGCAATCAAGTTCCATAACATTCCCAGGGAAAATAAAGTCAGACATTGTGATCAAAGAATCATGAAATCATTAAGATTGGAAAAGACCTCCGATATCATCAAGTCCAACCTTTGATCAAACTCCATCAGGTCAACTGAACCATAGCACTAAGTGCCATGTGCTGTCCAGTGACAACCCATATACAGAGAAAAGAGAAATTTTAAGCCAAACATATCATGTACATCACACACAGGTAGAATGCTGATGTTATTGAGAGAGCACTAAAACAGAAACAAAAAAAACCAAACAAAACCGAACAAACCCCCCACCAAACATAAAAAATAACAATAACAATTAAACGTACACTCTAGCGTTCCTGTCAGGATTGTGAGGAGCACAGTGCTTTTCTAAAGTTTTTCTAATTTCTGCTTCACTGTGTCAGGTAAAAAGATGAAGATATTCCTATGATAAAGTACCCCTGGGTTATCATCCACAATCAGTTACTTTATTCAAAATACATGAAAATAAAACAAGCAAAAACTACCAATTCTTCACTAAAGAATTGAATGGTACAGTTTACCAAAAGTCTTTTACATGAAATGAATGTTTTTAATTATTTAAGTTTATTTACTTACTAGAGCTTTTTCAACAAGACATAACACGTATTTGCTTATTTAAAACTTCTTATAACTGTTCAAATGTTAGACATGTGAATCTTTTCTTCTGCACTGCCAAATGAATTAGACAAAACAAGTCTATAAAATTTATAATAATTCTGGATAAATCATAACCAAAGAAAAATTAATTTCTATAGTTTTTAGTTTATTTGGTGTTTAGGTGATAAAAGGTGTTTTGGCAGTTATAAAAAATTGCTAGTATTTTACTGGCCTTCACAACATCTTCAATAAATGTGCTCATGAATAGACCAGGTTTGGTTCTTCTGTGTAGATAGGTAACGTGTTTAAGTAGGCATACAGAATTCCACTGCTTAAGAGAGTCTACACATGATGCATTTTTGCAAATCAGCTTCAATCCATGCATACAACAGATGCAATGCTCTTCTATATCATCCACCCACAAAAGTTGCACAGCTATGTGCTTTCATGCACAGAGCTTGATTTTTTTCAACACTAACTTTTCCATTTAAACTAACTCTGAGCTTTTGGAGCCCTGAGACAAAATTTTATGAACACTCAAAAGTGTACTATGAAGAGAGAGGGATTTTTTTTTTTATAAAAGGTAATGTTTTTGTTTCCTAGAATTGCACTTCAGTGAAAGCCAACAGAAAAGATTAAAAGAAGTGACAGTCCTTAATAACGCATCTGATTGTATTATTCTAAAATGGAATATTCTAGAGTCTATTCATCTATATATACACACATCCCCCTCTTTCCCTGAACATAACTACATGTATGTTCACACATGCCAGAGTTTTACATTATTTATAATAGATCTCCTATATAAAGGTAATTGTCCAAAAATATCCTCAGGCATTCAGCTGAATGAAAGGAAGTCCGGAATTGACAGGTTTACAATACAGGAAGGTTGTAAGAACTCTCTTTACTAGGTGTCCTGGTTTAGGGCAAATTTGGGAGGAAATCTCCGAATGGGGTTCCTCTGAAAAGCAAATCCAAACAGCCCCTCCCCCCAGCCGGTCCGGGGAAATAATTCCCTCAGAGAAGAGTGGAAAAAGCCTTATTTATTTAACAAACAAAATGCACACAGGCATAAAGAATGAATAATAATAATAACAATAATAATAATATGAAACAATAAAACCTCTCGCTGCTCCAAAGAGAGATGGCAAAACTGAGAGTCTGTGCCAGGAGTTTGTTTATCAGTCCCTTCAGTGCTGAAAAATGCCGAGTCCCGGCCCGGTGGGCCACGGGTGCAAGATCCCGGTGCTCCTCTGGGTTTTTTAGTTCAGAGCAGATTTAAACAGTCCCAAAGAAAAATAAAATAGGAAAAAAAAAAAACAGTCCAGGAAAGCTTCTTTGCCTCAGCTAGCTAGACTAACAAAGGGGAAAAAAACTCTCTCTGGCTGCCCTCTGTGCATCCGACGAAGGAAAAAAAAAAAAAACCACACAGTCCCAAGGACGAGAGCAGATTCAGAGGAGTGAGTTTGTTTCTCAAAACAAACTGCGCGCTTCTTCTTTCCCTGCTCACTCTCAGAACCAGTCTTAAAGGTACAGAACACAGAACAGACGATTTGAGGATACAGGCATCATAGTCACCCTAGGACACTAGGGAACATGTGGTGTCGGCGTCGCCTCACCTGGCTAGCCCCGGGAAGCCGCCGCAAACAGGTGGTCCGTGCCTGCGTCGAGGGCAGGTGTGCAACAATGGAGAGGAGCGAATGAAAGGAGGGACTCTCTTGGGGGTGAAACAGAACAGGAGTTTATTGGGCAGGAAGCCCTCACGTCACTGCCAGTGCCCCAGGAGAGACAACTAGCAGAGAGGGACAGCACCTTTTTAAGGGGGGTGGGTTCCAGGGATGGGTTACAGAAGGCAGGAATAGGAGCAAACTGGGGAGTGGCTGATCACATAACTGACATATACAGTAACAAACCAAAGGGGAGTGGGAGGGGGATGACTGGATCCTGCCCAATCACTCAACGCCTCTCCCCGAACTTTCCAGACTCAGGGAGAGGCCCCGGGATGATGGACAGGACCAGGGGGATACATAATACAAGATTGACAACTCAAGGGGGGAACCAATCATAGGGCAGTTGCTGGGGAAAGGTATGGGGGAGGGTTACACACAACATGGGGTATAGAAGAACAAAATGGAGTCCAAGGGAACAAAATAGAGTACATATAACTGAAGTATACATGAAACACGTTTGAAACTCAAAAACACACCACCACAGGAACACACCAACAAACACTAGCCACTGGTACGCTCAGGACTTCACCTCACTGTACAGATTTTTATTTTCATTTGTGAAATTGTCATATTTATAACTGCTCCATAGTTCTTTTAATAGTTTAGCTTTTTCTCTTCAGCATATACAAAATACATTCATTACATAACCTGGCAGGAGAAGAAGTAAGTCCAAGAAATCTTTATTCAACTCAGCAGAAGGATAAGCACTTATAATAAAGTCATGGTATTCCAGACTTACATCCTTGGCCTGTAACATAGTTATTATTCCCCTGATAATGGAGAAATTATCAGACATAAAAAGTTCAGACATAACAGGAAGAACCAAGTCTCCCTAGGCCTTCTCTACAGCAAGATGTCTAAGTTATGCTTCAGCTCCAATTCGCTATTGGGATAACCACACATTTGCTCCTGCCTAGTGTGGTAGGACTTATCTGCTGTACTTTTTCCCTCAGCTGATGTTGCTTCAGAAAAATATCTGTCAAGATACTTTAATTCAGTGAAGCAGACAGTTTCTGAATGATTGCATTTTAATTTTAGCAGCGAATGAATCACTCCATCGAATTCCAATGACAAAAGGAGATTGCTCAGTCAGTTTGTAATTAACCTGTGACTTGTTACAAGGTCATGTAGACATTACACTGACATTTGAATTCAAAGGGAGACTAAAAAGTCTGTAAAATATAAGTCTTTAACCTACAAAAACTAACTTTGATCAGCAAATCCCTACAACAATGGATTGGGAGAGAAATTTTGGGAAGGGCATCACTACATGCTTGTTTTGTTCCTGTACTCTTCTCTAGTTAGTGTTGGAGGCAGTACCAGATTATTCCCTTGCTCCAACATTATGCTCAGGGGGAAGACTCTTCAAAGAATAGATCTGAGAACAAACTTAAGAAGGAAATGGAAGAAAGAGCTGAGCTGCTCTCCCCAGAGCTTTGAAGAGAAGTCTGGTGGGATTAGAACATCAAAAGAAAAAAAATGGGCTTAGCAGAATTTGTGTTGAAAAATGTCCAACTCCTTAAGAGTCTGGGAAGAATAAAAAAGGCTGTGTAACAGATTTTGAGTTAATTTTAACAAAGCTATCCACTGTAGTGGATAGGAAAGCTGTCAAGGTTTCTGAGAAACTTGGGATGGATGCTACAATACTTGCACCCAAAAGGGAGGAACCTTACCATAAACACTGAAATAGTAACCTTAACAGTTAATATCCATAACATCCAAAGTGCTGTCGAAAAGTGAACAGTGTTGGATAGAAAAATAAAAAAAATTCTTCAGAACAAGCTTAATCACTCACTAAGAGTAATCGTTCTAATGTAAAAAAGATGCCTAGTCATGATTTTCCTTATGTTTTGTATAAGTACCTTTCTCACTCTGTTTATACAAGCCCAGCACACAAGGAACGATAAATATAATAAATAATAATGAGTGTGTCTACTTCTTCTGGATCCTATGCAGCTGTAATCACATTGTTAATGACTTACACAATCAACCTATCTCTTCCATTATGTGCTTCAGTGAGGGAGAAGTGATAGACTTTGGTGACAAAACATGAGCTGTGATAGCTGGGAAAACACAAAATTGAAAACTGCAAAAGCATATAGACTATGTTGTGAATAAAACTTGTTTATTCACATGAATTGGATGTTACGTTTGTTGGATAAAGCCAAACTTAAGTGAAAATTGATTCATTCAATTCACTGGTTATCAAAATTTACTCCAGTTTGAAGACTCTTAGCACATAAAAAAGTTGGGTTAAATTGTTTGTACTAGCTAATCAAACAATTAAGACCAAAAGGCATTGGTCCCAAGCAACAAGCTGCACTGACAGACAGGAACACTATCTGGAAACTTTTCAAATTCAAGGGAAAAAGTCAGGGATGACTATTACAATCAGCAGTTTCTTTAAAACGTGCCTTCAATCATATTGAAAAAAAATGAAATAAAGGCAGAACAAAAATTTTACAGATCTCACAAGCATATAGAAGTCTTATGGGTTGAGTTTCTTTCCTTTTGTTTGTTTTCACTTGTGGAATGTTTTCCCACTGAGTTGCTAGGAAGCATTGATGGCTGGGTACTTGAGACAAAAGGGAGGTGGCCAAGCCTCCAGGGAAAAGGGGATTTGGTGGCACTCTTCTGGTTTTCGGGAGTTTTTCTTGGATGGGCAGAGGTGCCCCGAGAGTTGTGCAGGTGAGGGGAGGGGCTGGGGCAGCTGCTGGCTCTCTTGCTTTTGGCTTTTGGAGGAGGACGGTTGGAGTCGCAGCTTGGGAAGGGAATTCATTGCTGCCATCAGAGTCCAGCCCAGAGCTGTTTCTTCTGCCGTGAGGTGAGCCTCTTTTGGATTATAGGAGCACCCACCTCACTAAAAGAGGGACCTATCCCCATCTCCTTGGGTGCCTGGGATGTTGGGCTCACCCCTCTCTGCCCTGCTGGGAGCTGGGCCGCCACTGTTCCGCCCCTCCCTCTCCTTCGGCGCTGCTCCGGGGTTTCGCTGCGCTGTCGCCCCGCACCCCCGGCCTGCTGAGACGCCCCGCGGGTCCAGCCACAGCACCGGAGCTCCTGACACCTCTTGTCCTCCACCCCGGGAGTTTTGCTCATTTCTGCCATCTCAGCTTGCTGTTTCCAAGGGTCCTGCTGGGTCACCGGGATCGGCTGCCCCAGGGGTTTGTGGAGCAAAGCCTCTCCTCTATCCCTTCCCATCTCAGCCTGTCTGCCATTGCCCCGCGCTCCCTGAGCCCGCCCACAGCGCCCCCTGCAGCCGCGGGGGAATCACCGCACCTGCCCTGCCTGCCGGGAGCCACCAGCGCCCCTGCTGGCGGTGACCGGAACTGCACCCAGGGGAAAGTGAGGCCGAGAAGGCCTCACTGGGTTTGTGGTTCTGGTTGTTGTCACTGCCATTGTTGTTGTTGTTTGTTTGCCTTGCTATACACACTAGCAAAGAGCTGTTATTCCTATTCTCATACCTTTGCCTGAAAGCCCCTTAATTTCAAAATTATAATAATTCAGAGGTAGGGGGTCTATAATATCCATTTTCAAGGGAGGCTCCTGCCTTCCTTAGTAGACACCTGTCTTTCAAACCGAGACAAGAAGTCAAGACAGATCAGGCTGTGAGTAGTTGCTGTAGAGGGATCACAGAGATAAAAAAAGTATAAAATTGACTGGCCTTACATCTTAAGGTGGTTTCACTAGCAATTTAAAATATAAGCTCATCTGTACAATTTGACTTCATTAGGTATAGTAGAAAGCATAACACAAAAAGTCAAGGCTATTGACCCATATTAAAAACTAATTTAGGAAACATTAGCAGGAGTCAGATCCAGGGGTATGAGTAACAGTGATAGAAGAGAGTTTTCACAGAGTTTAGACATTTAAGAGGACAGAAATTGTGGTGGTGCATTTATCTGAGTTTGTTAATTAAAAGCACAGTTCTGTATCCCCCTGTTATCTTGGGTTAATGGTTTGTCCCTAAAGATGTACCCCTCCCATGAAGTGTCTGTCAATCCTAACTTTTCCCCTCTTTCAAGATTGTTCCCTGCCTATCTTCCTTAAGCCCTGCCCCCAGGTTGTCAATCTGAGTTTGCCCATGCCCCACTTCCAGAGAGTTCCACTGTATTTGACAGCCTGCTGGCCCCTCCAGAGACGGCCCTCCCCTAAATGTGTGTTATTGGCTGTGGCCTTAGAGGCCACGCCTTTAGATTCTCCTACCATGTATTCCTATTGGATATTGGAAGAAGTCCACCCTGGAGACTTCCCCTGTTCATAATCCAGTGTAATCTGAGTTCTGGGTTCTTGCTGCATTGTTCCCTTCAAGCAATAAAGCCTTGGATCATACAACCAGAAGGACCTCCCCATCATTCTTATCTTTGGTCTGTGCCATTGGACACCTTGTGCCATAGAGTCTCAGCTCTAAGATGCTGCTTCCATCACCTGGCTTTGAGGAAGTGTCCCCATATCATCATTGATGGAGTAGCAGAGCTGGCTTTAACTCCAGCAAAGCAATAAGAAATAAACGTAATCTTAATATGCTCTTAAGAAGAACTCTGTTATGAAGATAAAAACTCTTGACAGCTAACAATAAAAAATAAAATTAGAAACATAGATACATCTGAAGAAACTACATGACTAAGATCACCAGATGCAAAAAATACAAATATAAACTCCCTATACTTCTGAAATAGTTAAGAGTATTTCCCCTTTTTTGCCCTACCAGTAGTTCATTGTGCTGGTTGAAATGGACCACTGTCATAGGGCTTTGGAAACATTTTTATACCTGGCAAACAGACTGTAGTTTTAAGTCTTTCCTATCATTTATGATGCAGTTGGAATGTATGGCAACTATATATGAACTAAACTTCAAACAAGTTTTTCTCAGAATCACAGAACATTTATCTACGTACAGTCAAGTACCAAGTACCAAGTTCAAGTATGAAGTTTATTTCAGAAATCACTTAGGTAACCAAACCATGTTGAAGTTCATTATATACCAAGGGAGATGAAACCCCATTCAGAGATTTGGTGATTTGTTTTAAGAAGATTAAATTGCTTTTTCAATAGAAGCACATCATGCAGTAGCTCCACAGACACAGATCAGTTACATAAAAGAAGAATATCTGCTGGAGGGAAAAGAATCTGATGAAAATTTTAGTCATATTGTGAATATATGGGTAGATCTACCTAACTACTGTCTTTAGACCTCAATTAACTTTTCAGCTGAAGTACTAAGATAAAAGTTCTGTTCTCAGGATGCATGAGATCTCTGCATACTAAATAACAACATTAATCAGAAGAGGAAAAATCCAGTTGTGAGTCATGGTTTCCTAGAACTATTGTTAATTTTTTTTTCTTTATATGATATGAAATTAATGTAATCACTGCTACTTATTACCTGATAATAAAGAGCTATAGGAGAAAAGCCTTAAAACTCCTGAGAGACAATATGTATCTATGAAAGAAAAACATTTTTTCCTAGAAAAGTAGAATTAGAATCTCATTTTCTTCTGAAGATGCAAATTTTAGTTCAAGGATTTAAAAATTACCTTTGATGTGTCTTCCATTAAAAAGCAGAATGACTTGTCAGTACTAAATAACAACAATGTATATGCAAACTACAAAAAGGGGACACTTTAGCTGTATTCTGCTGTATGCAATGCAGCTCTTAATCTTGTTTTGGCTGTTTGACAAAAAACAGGCTCACGTCACTGAGATGTTTAAGAATCCTTAATTTTTCTATGCTGTGAATAGAACTCTTTCGTGACATAGTCATCATAATGAGCAACACACCACACCTAAAACAAGGTCAATTACTCTAGGAAAAATGTGTCCAGCCTAACAGTCATCTTGTGTTCTGTAATTTCATCCTGTCAAACAGTACTTGCAAGAGACTAAAGCCTAGAGTTTCAGATGCAAATACCATGCTACTGAGGAGTGCTGCTTTGTCAATACAAAAATGTTTTGAGGATGGAAACTAATTTTGAAATGTGACAAGATTTTGCAGCCCACTCGGCAAGCTGTAGAGGGACCCATCCTGGAAGCTATCAGGAAGGTGGAAATTCAGGATCTTCAGCTTCTAGCATCTTACTTGGGTCTTTTTAAAATGTGTACATTCAGCAGCTGAGGAAGTGTTTACTGAGTTTCTAAGCACTAGCTTACTGCCAGTGCACCCATTTTGCAGGTAAAAACATAAATACCTCTGAAATTTCAGTCTAAACCCTCCAAGCTCATGGTTCCTGGCTCACAGCACTATGCTAAATAACCCACTAACAGTCTGAACAACCTCAGATCAAGGAATCAAGGAGTGCTACCTTTCTGAGACTAAATCCACCTGATAGACTGGGTAACACTCACAGAGCTAGGCTGACGCATGGATCCATCCCCAGTGAATGAGAGCTTAAAATGACACCACAAGGCTCCTTAACAGCACTAATGAAAAAATACGGCAGTACAATCCTTTTTGCAAAACAGTGTGCCTGCACAGTTTCACGTAACCCTTTGCTGAACCAGTCACACTGCATACCTTCTACACAGCCTTCCATATGGTTGTGTGCTCCTGAATAGCAACATGCCCCCCAAATTCCTTTGTGAACAAGGAGAAGGGGCACAACATATGATAAGCAATCTTATCCTTTAATTGTTTAGCTCAAGATGCATCATTGGTCTCTACATCTCTATCCAGAGCAGTAAGCCTTGGCCCTCTGCTTTTGCAGGGCCACTTCCCTGCAATTTTTCTAGTAAGTGTGCATATATATGTGTATATATATATGTATATGTGTGTATGTGTATATATATCCTTATATATAAATACCTGTGTGTGTCTTATGAGGCACTTTCTTTTACTGTGGAATGGTTGAAATTGTATCAGTAAATTTACATATTTTAATGTGACAATTGTATAAAATTTTCAAGATAAATGAGAGAAAATGTAGCCAAATAAAGCAGGGCTAGAGAAACTCACATTGGTTTTATTTTATTAAATATACATTATGTACTTACAA
The DNA here is from genome assembly GCA_024734555.1 of Trochalopteron elliotii. NCBI lineage: Eukaryota > Metazoa > Chordata > Aves > Passeriformes > Leiothrichidae > Trochalopteron > Trochalopteron elliotii. The sequence goes on along the minus strand of JANPWX010018258.1, from coordinate 58,956 downwards.
GCCACTAAACATTCAAAGCTCAATCACAGATGATTTTCATATCTCAGGACTTAGATCCAAGTCAGAATAAAAGAGTGAATGAAGTTGACATAGACCTCTGGACATTGTGTAACTCCACTCTCTCATTTACCCTAGAACAGATTTCCCACAATATAGTCCAGATTTAAATGAATGCTCACCAAGGAGAAAAATCACCTTGTTTTACATACTGTTTTTGGATCCAATCACTTGCACAGACTTCACTTTCCTCTTTTTCAAATAAACAGGTTGGGCCCAGATCAAAAGAGACAACAAATTTTTTCTGAATTCTACATTTATTTGAGATTTATACCTAGACTCCTCTGTTGATACACAGAATACATGTTTTCAAGTTTCAGACATTGCTTCATGTGCCAAATGAATTTTCTGTCAGTTTACAAGTGCTTCAGATAATTGGTGTAGAATTTATAAATATTTTTAGAACAACCTGTCAAGATTTTTTTAAAAAAAGCTTTTTAGGGCTTTTCAAAACTTATAGGTCTTCCTACCTATAGAAGAGTTTCTAGCTCTTTGTAGTTTTCATATAACTCAAATTAAAAAAATAGAGCCCATCAAAAAAAAAAAAAAAAGAAAGCATAGAGGAGAAATTCTCTTTCCAAATTTGTCATATCAAATACAGTTTTTCATGAGGAACCTGTTAAAAAACAGAGACAAAAAATCATTTAAAATTCTCAAGTCTTAGTGAAATGAAAACAAGAAATATGTCTCATAAAAATGTGGTGACAAGAAAGGAAGTTTTTCCTTGCAGCAAATTTAAATGGCTTTAAAAAAGAATAGAGGGAGAGATTTTGTTCTGTGGTTTTCCTAAATTAGCAGATCTTGTCTCACAAACAAACCAAAAACATCTAGAAGGCAAATTTAAGAACTCATGTGTCAGAGACTGAATTACTTCATCCCTCAAACATTTTTATAAAGTTTTGCTCATTATAAAAAAACTATGTAAAGAAGCTACAACCAAAGAAGCCTTCCTGAAGATATCTGCCTGGGACTTTGGACTCTGAGTTAAACTGCTGAGATTAGATAAAGGGAAAATCCATTCTCAATCACCTGAAACAAACAAGGAAACAAGAAAAAGCATGTGAGCCAAAACCAGCAGCCCTGCTAAGAATCATCTCTGGATTACTTTGGGGTGGAGGAGGCTGTAGCCCACAGATCCCTTTGCTGGGAGCAGGTTTGCACAGATTTCCCCCCAGCTGAGGCGGGGAAAGAAGTTTGGGTGTGTTGTAACCTCTGCTCAGGGGCAGTGACCCCATCCTTCCTTACACAAACTGGCTGTGGAACCCCCAGCCCTGGGAATGCCACATCCACAGGACATTCATGTGAGGGGCCGCTGAGGAGATGCCTTAATCCATCAAAGATCCCCAAAGTGCCCCCCCAGAGCCATTCCTGAACCCTGGCACCACAGGACTGCACGTGGTGCAACAAATGTGGAGTTTGTTGTAAGACACAATGCCAAACTCCCCCCAACCCCAGGGAGGTGCCTGGATTTTCCTACCTGGCCTGAGTGGATATTGACCCATCAGAGTCTGTGCTTTTTGAGGGGCCCTTCTATTACCAGGGTTGGCCCAAGATAAAAAGGAAGTCGGAGTATAGAGAGAACGCAGATCAAGCCACTATGGTTAACAGCTACGTTCCACTTTATTCAGCTAAGATGGCTACATTTATACAGTTCCATATAGTTTACAATTCACAGCAGCTCTCTATTGGCACACAGCAGGGAGAAGTACGACATCATACTTTATTTTACTAACTCTTAAGGTGGCTATCACGTGCCCACTAACAAGTCTATTCAGTGACCTTCACAACCCTATTATCTTTCCCCGACACCTTAACTGCTAATTTCTAACTGCGCCACACTTGGCTAAGAATTTCTAGCTGCGTCACAGGCTTCAAGGCCTTACAGGCCTTCATCTGAGGCCCAGGCTAGGTGATTCACTCACAGTCCAAATATTCACTATCTTCAAAAACTCTGCTACACCCTTCAGCACCAAGGAGATCAGCTGGAGAGGATCAATGGAACATCTTTGGGACCCACAGAGTGGTGATATTTTCCTTATTCAGACCCAGTTACTTTCTTTCTGTCCCCTCCATATATTTCCTATTTCTTTTTCTCTCTCTTTCTTCCCCATACTTACCATCAAATAAAACCCACACAGAATCACACTGTGCACTCAGAGTGACTGAGATGTACTGCTTAAATTTATTTTTAAAGGAGGTATTATATTCAAAGCAAAGTTACAATAATTTCTGTGGAAAAAAGAAGATATGACTAAAACGATACCAGAATTGGACGAGAAAAAGAAGGCAATTATGGTGTGGCAAATGAAACAGATATCCATAAATAGGAGGAAAATAATGCTGAAAATAAATTGCAATGCTTCCCTAGAATATAGTGCCCCAAGCAATTCTCTCACAATATGTGGACTGAAAACAAAGGAAGTTGTAATTATGTCCTGGGCATAATAAGATTTTGCTGAATACTCTAGGAAATATTCAGATCCTGGAGTTATTCAAATCCTGGAATATTCATATCTCTACCCTCAACCTCAACCTCAGCAGAGGAAAGCAAAAATTCAGAAGGAATCAAAGTTCTCAGCTGGTTCTTATGAATGTAGTGGGGACAAAAGGAGCTAGAAATGCATGGCTGTAATTTCATCTTGGATTTACAGTTTGGGGAAAGTTATTGAATGAAGAGTACTCTATCTGTTAAATTCCTAAGCCTAGAGACGACTGGAGATAGCTTTTCTTTCTGACAGGCTGTTCACAGCATCTCAAATGTAACCCTAACCTCGTTCTTTTCCAAGAGTACCTTTCCAAACAGGTCTTGCCCATCCTCAGAGTCCAGTCCTTGCATTTGCCTCTCAGTGGTTTATGTAAAGCACTGTAGTTATTTTAGCAATTGATTAAATCAATCTTTGGCAGCTGATTATGAGAGCAATTAATAAGATGTATAAGAAGCCTTTAGAGCTACAGAGACTGAAATCTAAGATGAAATTACAGCCATGCTTTTCTAGCTCTTTTTGTTCCCACTATATTTATAAGAACCAGCTGAGAACTTTCATTCCCTCTGAATTTTTGCTCTCCTTCACTGAGACCGAGGTTGAGGGCAGAGATATGAATTTAGTCTGTCAGAGAGGTTCATGGCTTAAGCATTGTTATGAAGGACTTTTGCCCATTATGGCAAAACCATATAAAGAAGCTGTGACCACTGAAACCCACCTGTCCCTGAAAATGCCTCCTGAAGGGAACTTTGGAGTGTGAGTTAAGTCACCTGAGGGAACTTGATATATGATAAAGATGACACTATAGTTCAGTTATCTTAGGTCTAGGGAGGAGAATGTATCCACAAGAAATCCAAACCCAGCAACTGTCCTGAAAACCGTCTCTGGCTGGGCACACCCTGGGGAAGGCTGTAGTCCACAGGCTTATCTGCTGAGGCCATGTTTGCATGCACTCCCCCACTAGCAAGGTGGGAGGAGAAGAGTTTTGGATGTGTGGCACAACTTCTGGACAGAGGGAGTGAACACTCCTCCCTTTCACAAACTGGATCAGTTTCTCCATACCAAGAAGACCGCATCAGTAAGATATGAGAGGCAGCTGGGACATATCAAAATCCATCAAAGTCTGCTGAATCTCTCCTCAGACTCATTCCTGAGGACGTGAACTAAAGAACTGTATGTGATGCAAAGCAATGCAATAGATCCAGAGGGTATTGAAAGAGATAGTCTAAGGTTTTCCCCCTCCTCGCCCCCGCCCCCCCGCCCCCGCCTGTGGCAATTCACGAACAAAGACACAGATCCTGTTGCACATGCAAATGAAATCACTTTATTCTAGAAGTTATCTCCCTTTTATACCTTTATGTGGTGACCTCTAAGGCCACCACAGAGGAGGGTCCGCTTCCATGGAGGGAGCTGCTCCTGGCAGCCTCTGAGACACCTTCAAAGCAGCGGTGTTCTCCCCCTGGGAAGTCTCCCTACAAGACTTCCCAGTGGTTATGGCAAGCAGAAAACTGCACAGTCCCATGAGCCTTTGGTCCTATGGTAACACCTTGTTCCTGATTTGTTGTTACCCTACCTCAGGGAGGTTTTTACCCTCCCTGATTGGGGCATTTTGTATCCCTTCCCCGACTGGTTGTTTCCTCAATTCCTTCTCTCATTGGCCCAAGTTGTTAACCCCATCTCCTCAATCCTCTATAAAACCCAGCTATGTTGAGACCTCGAGGTCTTTTGGTCGCCAGTTCCTGGGAAGTAAAGAAGCTCCTGAGACCAGAAGATCAGATCCTGTTCCTTTATTCCTGCATTGCCAGAGGAAACCCCACTACTCAGCTGCTTTAGAAGCTGTCACAACTGAACAAAATCACTGGGGAGTGCCTGTGCTCTGGACACAGAGTGTCCTTCTAAAGACACTTTCTCCAGGAAGGTTGCAGCGCACTGAAGAGCAGCGGTCTGTGACACTTCTAGTCTCAACCAGACAAAACCCAAACTCAACAGAAGAACAGCACCAATTGGCTGGCTCCCCAAGTTTTCTGTCCACAAATCAAAACTCTCTCTCATCCCCCAGGTGGCTTCTAATCATCCAACCTGCTGCTGTGCCTTCCTACAGGGCTTTCTGCTAAACATAAGCCTTTAAAACTTTAACAAATATAACCCCATATCCCACACCCACCTCCCTGTGAGAGGTACGTGGATATTTCCACCTGGCCTGAGCATGTATTAATCCATTAGATTGTATGCTTTTTGGGGGACACCCACTACTGAGAAGACCAGCTGGAGAAGATCATCAGGACACTGGTGGGATCCACACAGTGCTGGTATTTTCTACTTAATCTATCTCTGTCACTCTTTCTCTCTCCCCACCTCTTTTCTATTTCTTTTTCTCTCCCTCTCTCTCTGTCTCTGTCTCTCATTTACTGTTAAATGAAAACCATAATATTGAGTTTGGCATGTGGTCTTGTTTACATCTTAATTTGGGCAGAAGCATCATTCTAAAACCTTTTCATCACCAGATCACTGTCACAGGGTGCTGTACTCTTCAAAGCACATATTCTACATACATAACTCAAATATCTTATGGTTAGATTCTCCCTGGATCTCGATTTCTCTATACATTTCTTTATATGTTAGAATATCTGATTTCTGAACCTTTAACTCTCTCATCATTATCAGATTTTCTTTCCATCTTTGTTCTGACTGTAATCAAAGTAAAGCTTTCATTTTTCTATAGATAAATGCAGTCTTTGATAGGAAATATTCACCAAGCATTTATGGATATATTCCTGACGTTAACACAGCAAGCTTATTAAATCAATTTATGTTTTCAAATTATTGTTTAAAACACATGAAATAAAAATGAAATAAAATTAATCTCAAAATGTTCTTTTGTATGAACAAAAAGTTGGAGTTTTTAAATTATTTTAATAGAAGGTATTGAAAGATAAAATAAGGTTTTACTTCTATGAAAGTAAATGTGTTCCTTCTGTCTATTAAAATAGTGAAGTACCAGTTAGTGTGTATACTTTTACAGTTTAATAAGTTTTCAGAAAACACCAGGACTTCAGTAAGCAGTGTAAGAACATATGTTGGGGTTTTAGGAGTGGTCCTTTTGTTTTTTTCCTCTAAAGGAATTTTTCCCAGTACATGTTGCTAGGAGACAATAACAACTGCATACTTAATAGAGACAAAAGAAGAAGCTCAGAGGAGGAGTGGAGCTGGCTACCCTCTCTTTACCTGACGTTTCCCGTGTAGGGCAGAGATACCACAAGATTTGGACTGGGAAAATGGGGTTGGGTGCAGACACAAGCCCTGTTGTGCTCTCAGCATTCAGAGAGGGCAGAGGCTGTGACGCTGTGACAAGAATTCATCACCACTGCAGAGCTCCATCTCCTGCTGCCTTTCTTCTATGATGAGTGGAGCTCTGCCTTTGTACCGGGACCTTCCTCACATCTACCTCACTAGAACAGGGACTTTTCACCACCTGCTCGGCCACCTCAGGGGAAAACCCCGGGATCCTGAGCCCGCCTTTCCCTGCCCTGCTGGGAGCTGGGCCGCCACTGCTCCACCCCCGCCGCTCCTTCGGCGCTGCTCCGGGGTTTCGCTGCGCTGTCGCCCTGCACCCCCGGCCTGCTGAGACGCCCCGCGGGTCCAGCCACAGCACCGGAGCTCCTGACACCTCTCGTCCTCCACTCCAGGAGTTTTGCTGTCCCAGTGTGCTTTTTCCGAGGGTTCTGCTGGGGCACCAGGATTGGTCCCGGTGCTGGAGGTGTGAGCACGAACAGGACGGGACTACTGCTAGATGGTCAAGCTTTTATTGCGGCCTCAGTCTCATAACAGGGTTTTAGACAATTGAAAGATGGCAACAGCTCACACCTGCCAGCAGCAGCCAAAGATTTCTTTGTGGCAGGGCATTTAAAAAATTTTCTAGCCAATTATATATTCTAAAGCTTACAGATAATTGTTGTAGCCAATCACTGAAAGTACACGTACACCTGGTTCAAACAATGCTCGCTTATATGCCTTCTATTAACAATAAACAATATTCCATTATTAAGCTTAAAACTTTCTGCCAGCTTGCTAAGCATATTTTTCTGCAGTCTTAAGATCTATTCTAGCCAAACCCGAGACTTGAAACTATTGTTTCATGTCCTTGCTTGCTGTACTATTGTAATTTTTCATACTTTCAAGCTTTGCAATTGCAGCTAATTCTAGAATCTTCTCCTCTTTCTGTTTCTGGGGCCTGCTTTCCTAGCTTCCTGAAAGACTTATTACCTTTAATATCTCAAACAGGTGGCCCCAGGGGTTTGTGGAGCAAAGCCTCTCCTCTATCCCTTCCCATCTCAGCCTGTCTGCCATTGCCGCGCGCTCCCTGAGCCCGCCCACAGCGCCCCCTGCAGCCGCGGGGGAATCACCTCACCTGCCCTGCCTGCCGGGAGCCACCAGCGCCCCTGCTGGCGGTGACCGGAATGCACCCAGGGGAAAGTGCCTGAGGCCGAGAAGGCCTCACTGGGTTTGTGGTTCTGGTTGTTGTCACTGCCATTGTTGTTGTTTGTTTGCCTTGTTATACACACTAGTAAAGAGCTGTTATTCCTATTTTCATACCTTTGCCTGAAAGCCCCTTAATTTCAAAATTATAATAATTCAGAGGAAGGGAGTCTACAATTTCCATTTTCAAGGGAGGCTTCTGCCTTCCTTAGCAGATACCTGTTTTTTCAAACCAAGAGAACGTGTATGGTGTATGATACTGTTGTATGGTACTATGGTACCCTTTTCCAGATGGTCCTCAGAGAGAAGGTACTGATGTACGGGCTTGATGAGAGGCCTTAAATAGCACCAGTGCTGCAGTGGCCACCATTGTCTGTGCAACGGCAGCGGGGCTGTGGGGCCGGCAGCAGAGCATGACAAGAGACTCCCTGATATGGAACTTACATGAAATCAACTTCTCAGCACTGCGGGATCCTGCAGGAATCTTTCAATTAGTGGAACTTGTTGGCAATGGCACCTACAAGCAACACTTTTTCTTCTGGTTGGAGAAGAAGAGGAAATGAGGACATGTGAGAGTAAACAAGACACCAAGGTCAGTGGAAAAAAAAAAGGGGGGATGGGGTGCTTCAAGTGTCAGAGCTGAGATTCCCCTGCAGGCCGTGGTGAGGACTATGGTGAAACAAACTTCTAAATGCATGAAGTCCACAGGGGATGCAGAGATCCACTCTCAGCCCATGAGAAAAGTGGGCATGCTGGTGTGGGTGGATGCTAAAGAAAGGTCTGGTCCAGTGGGAGACTCAAATAGAGAAAGAGCCTCTGCTTCCAGAGATGGAGAGGGAGGGCCCTTGCTTTCAAACTAAAACAGCCTGTCCTTTGAGGACTGTACCCTGTGGACAAGTAAGCCATGCCACAGCAGTTTTGGGAAGACTGTTTGCCCATGGGAGGGACACCACAGCTTAGCAGAGGAAACACTCCTGTCTTCTCAGCATAGCAGAAGATCTTAAGTGACAAACTGAGCAAAACTCCCACACCCTGTCTCCCTGCACTGCTGGTGGGAAGGAGAGAGGGGCTGGGGGGAAAAGGGGTTTTTACCATTATTTTACTCCTCATTATTCTCCTCTGACTCTGTTAATAATAGATTTACTTTACACCTTTGAATTTGAACCTGTTTTGCCCTTAGAGTGTTTTTCTCCCAATTCTTAACTCATGAGTTAATCAAAAACTCAGGAGTTCTTGGTTGTATGAGAAGGGAATACAGGTGACCTTGCCGCAGATAAGTAACAGCTGTGTTAATTACCCAATACAGCCTCGCCCCTGCTGAGTCACAGCTTTATCCCATAAGGATAAGTGTGATAAAAGGGAGTGGGCTAGCTGGTGAGGGGCATCATGAAGAAGAAGGATCTTGGGGAGAGAGAATCACTGCTATGAGGTCAGTTTGGGTCTGCAGTTAGAGCCTGTTGTTGGAACCTGCAGAATCTGCAAACTAATGCATGCAGTCATAGTTTAGCAGGAAATAACCAGCAGTCAGAGGCTGCAAGGGAAACCTCCAGCAGGAGCTTGCTGCAGCCAGAGTCAGTAAATGGTTGGAGTCAGGATGGTTAAGCTGTAAAGAAGAATAAACCAGGACCCTTTTCATGCTGTGATAAACAAGAAGTCTGTGTCTCGGCTCATTTCTACCCTCCATTAAGAGGGCTGCTGCAACACTTGGTTATTTTTTTTCCTCTCCTCTGCCCAACTGTAGCAGAAAAAGGTGAGCGAATGACTTTCATGGGCAGTGGGTGTTTGGCCAGTGTCAAACCATGACACTCAATCTCTGTTTATATTTGTATAGCATAGAAAGGTTGATAAGATGTTAAGGTCATTAACAATGCAACAAATCACGCCCAGTCAGAAACTGTCTGGCAGCTCACTGACATTAACAAGACAATTCAAAGAGGACAATCCTCACCCTTCTTTGCTTGAATTCCTGCCCTGACCTCATCCTTGAGGAGTTGTCTGATTCACTGGGCTGGAGATGCCCTCAGCTGTCCCTCTGGCCTGTCCAGATCCATGGCCGCCCCATGGGAAACCCCCACTGATCCCACTGCCCCTGCCTCGAGGAAGCAGCAGGTCCAATTTGGAACACAACACAAATGCAATCTTAAACACAAATATGGTGACAGTTTATGTACTGACAATCTATTTATAAGCCTTTCTTCATGTGCTCTTTGACACATGATCTAATAAATTCCTCCAAGTATCAATAAATTCATTCTCTTCATGAAGTTGTCATATTGTGTGATATGACACACTGATACTCACACATATAGACGGAGAAACAAAATTTGGCTAGATTTGCAAATAAAGCTTATACTTCAAATCCATGTCCACAGAACCAAGGAACTGCTACTTATTTCTTTGGAAGGCAGAACTTTACCATAAATTTGCATATTCACTCACTTTTACCTAAACGTGTATATCTGGACTCCATATGTACCTGCTTTCTGATTGTGGTGGGGAGTTCTGTGTATAAGTCCTATCAGAAATCAGAATGTATCATGTTTCCATATTTCTAAAAATTGAATCTAACAATCTTACATCCCATAAAATATATCATGAAGACATGGAGAGCTCCCACCTGCACAACTCACACTCAGGCAGGGTAAGACTGATGCCATACCTTTACCCGTACTTTACCCAAGACTGAAGGAGAAATGTGGTATAAATTCCAGCTATCCCTAAAAGAACATGAATGGACTGTTTCGACTCCCAAGATAATGCCATAATTCAGTATGTCAGATTATGCATACGCATATTTTTGAGTTTGTCTTTCTCAAACCTGTCCTTGTTTGGTTAATCCCTAAATTAAGGATAATTACTCAAAAGTGAACATCTAAATTAAGAAAATACAGACTCTCTCCTCAGAGAACAGCCCTCTGTACCTCTCCTCAGAGAACAGCCCTCTGTACCTCATGTTCTAGCCATTAGTACATATAAACTGTCCTGACTTTGATAAGTAAAAGTAAATTATACTTCTCAATTTCTGCATGCATAAACTGCTGTTTTCGTTCATTATTTATAGGAGTATTGACGAGAGACTTACCTAGCAAAGTGAACAGATATTATTAATTGGTCCCTATTTAGTCTCCATCTAATTTGATTGTCATCAGATTCAAGATTCCCTATTTGCCTCAGTGACATACAGTGCAATAAAAAGGCTTTTACAGACACAATCATGCCTATGTTTATTAGGGCACTTGGTAGTTTTGGAAATTAGTAGTGGATAATATTAAATAAATTCTCAGGCATAAAGGAATGAACCAGCTTTATTTCATCCATTAAAGAAAAGTTCCATTTACCTCTAAAAAACCAACCTGCCAATATAAAAATATTTCAAATTTACTTGATCTGGTTTTGACAGAAAATAGAGCCTTCAAATTTGATCATCCTTTAATTTTCGTAGACAGACCAAGTGTTCCTGGAACAGCAAAATGGAATGTAGGAATATCCAAGCAGGTTATCAAGCCAACTAATAGTTCAGTCTTTTTCCTGCTATTTTTCTAAGTGGTTCACATATCTTAATTCATTCTTAAATTAGTATGTTAAGACTGTTTTGATTATCTTTATTTTTATCCTTGGAAAAATGCTAACAGAAACAGGCACTTTTGAAATCGAATCTTTCCTTTACATTAGTCAAAACAGATTTTAATTCCTCCACTTCTGCCCTCTAATCATAGGCATTTCAGGTTTCTCTTGAGAACTGCTGATAAGCACAACAAAATTTATCAAAATTTTGTTTGTTCTTTTTTTTTTTGCCTTTGATGTAATGAATGCTCATTCTTTTTTTCTTTTGTATCGTGTGCAAATAGGCATGAAATGTTCATTTATTAAATTTATCTTTTCTCTTCTAATGAATATTTTATAGAGCTTAGCAATATCTCTTGATTTCAATAATGCCAATGTCAAAATTGTACTTAGGATACTATTTCCTCTATATTATCTCTATTGTTAAATCAAAATACTGAGGTTGAAAAGCAGCATTATCATAGCACAAAATAGCAAAAAACAAGAAATGCAAATAAGAAATACAAGGTGCTTATAACTACATATCATTCTCTGTAAGTATAAACTCTATTCTCAAAGAAGTTTTTTGGCCAGCTTGTGACTGCCAAATAATGCACAATTTATATGTCTTCCTATTATGAGAAAAATGGATAGTTACAGTGAATTTTGTACGTGTAATAAAAAAAATGAAATTAACAAAAATAAAGCAGCTCAGTTGTTCTTGGTGCATTTTACACTGCATGTGAATATAAAAGAAGTACAGATTCGTAACTTAATTCTAGGTACTTGATATTTCTTCCCCTCTCTTCTCTCTGGCATACCAGCTACAAACCCAATATTTACAGGATTTCACCACAGTAACCAAATCCAGGAAAATACCATGGCACCAGTTTACACAAAAGTTAAGTAAGTCATGGTAATTGCAGGGTCTTCTTAATATCAATATTCTATGAAGGAAGAGGAAGAAAGATAAATAAGCCAAATATATATTAATGGTTTATTGGATTTTCTAATCTAATTTAAATATCTGCTTTTCACCTGGACTCCAGAAATCTTTTAAGGAAAAATATTAATATTTAATAATTGACTTATTTAGTAAATCTGACTTCTTGTATGATGATAACTTCAGATGTCAAACCTTACACAAGGGACAAACTACCTAAATAATTTGTTAGTAAAAAATTGTTTGATTTGTCTGGGCATTCATCATACAACCAGCAGATAACACATCTATATAGAAAACAATATTATCTCCCATTCAACTATGGAGCACCATAATAATGTCAGGTGACCCATTTACAAGGGGTTTTTGGATGTATTTTCATGAATAGATAAAAATTTTATTTATAATACTGATTTCATAATAAAGACATTTTAAATTAGATATTTCATAAACAGGAATTTAATCAGATAGTATAAACAAACACTTCATCAAACTATGTGTTAGTTAAAAGATTTCATGAAATGGTATTTAGTGCTCTAAGTAAGCATTTAAAAACACATTTAGAAACCAACAAATGGAATTAAAATATTACTAGATGTGGTATTTCACGCTAAAGGAAAACAGCTTTCAGATGAAAGTTCACAGTAGGTAGATGAACAGACATCAGGAAAACACCACACTAAGGGAAGGAAGACTTTTCAGTTCTGTCAAGGAGCTAAAAAGTATTTTCACTAAAGTCCACCTTTTACACTTTCATAAGAAAGGGTCTTCTAAGAAATCTACATTTAGCTATTTGGTAAATGTAGGCTTTATTATTTGCAGTTGTCCTGGTTTAGGGCAAATTTAGAGAGGAAATTTCCAAAGGGGTACCCCTAGAAAGCAAATTCAAGCAGCCTCTCCTCCACCAGTTCGGGATGAAAATCTTCTTTGAGAGAAGTGGAAAAAACTGTTTATTTAACAAGCAAAGTATCCACGAACATGGAAAAAATGAATAATATTAAACAATGGAACCTCTCACTGTTCTGAAGAGATGACAAACTCAGAGAGAGTCCTTCTGTGGAGTGTAGCTTGACTCTATCAATTTTTTATCAGTCCCTCCTGCACTGGAAAATGCCACGTTCCGGGCCCTGGTGGGCCACAAGTGTGAACTCCCGGTGTTTTTCTGGGTTTTCAGTCCAGAGCAGGCTGCTCAGTTCCAAGAAAAAGAAAAGCCACAGAAACTTCTCTGCCTCAGCCAGCTAAAAAACTAACTGAAAGCAAAGGAGAGTTCCCACTTCCTGTCTGTCCGTGCTGCAGACAACATGCACCGAGAGAGAAAGAGCTGGAACTCTATGTTTTTTAATACAGCTGCAAAAAAATTCCACTGCTTTTCCTTCTCCTCTGCTTCACCCTCAGGTCTAATTTTAAAGGTGCAGAACTTATTTCTGGGCTAAACAGATGGATGGGGATACCAGCATCACAAAGTCACCCCAGGACACCAGTATGTACAGAGTAGAGTTACCAAGGAATGCTGTCAATGCTCTTTGGTTTCTAAAAGAAAGTCCCACATGCCCTTATTCTTTGCCACCTCAGAATACATGTTGCTTTGCTTCTGAAGACTGAGAAGGAGCTTGGGGTAATATAGTAAAAGTTTTCAAGAGGAAATAGGTAATTTTGTGGAAAATTCTAGCACAACTCAAGCAGTATAGTTTTGGGTTTTTTTTTTTAATTTGCTTTTATTTGCTAAGCACTGTGCATGTAATAAATGAATAGTGTGTTGTCGGCTCTTGCGAATGATAAATGTATGTTATAAGGTTGAAAGAAGTTCTGTTAAGATCTGGTGTTTTCATGTAAGTTTTGTAATGTTGAAAGTTGATCTCTGACCATTGGGAAAGTCGAAGCATGAAGGACTGCACAGACTGTGAGAGGCGGCATGAAGGAGCTGTTGGGTCTGAAGGGTGACATCTGCACAAGTGTGAGGAGGGCCAGCTTACCAATAGCATATATAAGGATTGTTATGGGTGTGGGTGGTGTGCCTCTGGCTGACCCTTTTTCCTTATTCAGTCCCTTGTTGTGGTTCAATAAACCTTATAAAATTTTAAAAAGTGAGGCGTGGTTTCTCACAGTGCAGACGAAGCACAGAGTGAAATGCATTTCAAAAACAGTAATATGGAAGTAGTTGCAGATTGCAAAGAAATATCTTTGGTATGAGGGAAAATTTACAGTTGTTGAAACAAATTTCAGTTCTGTAAGGTGTCACCCAGTATGAAGTTTGAAGGTATTCCACAGGCAGGTAATTATACCACCTTGGAGAGGGACAGCAGAGGATGGTGTGGAGGGCCATAATCAGGCCAAAACAGTTACATAAATAGAACATAGTGGGAGCTGGACTGTACTTTTTTTTTTGTTCCAATTATAAGCACAAAACTAACAAAATGTTCAGTCCTAAGCTATTTACATAGGTTTAATTACATTAGAATCAAAGGCAGTTAGCAGTTCAGGACTTGGACCCCTGCCATTTGGTAATCAGCACTTTGCAATATCCTGCCGAAAAACACCTCTGGTAGCCTGAAAGAGGGAGACTTGTCTAAACAACACCTCCACCTGGCAATGCAACCCTAAAGGGGCTGGAATTGCACAGGATACCCTGCATAGGACCAAGCCAGGAGCAAGAGCAGGAACAAAACAGAAGCTCGTTCCACACTTTCAGTCTTGTGAACACACATTGCATGTAATGTGGCCAACACACAGAGGGCTACAATATTCTTTGTCAGCCTCTATGCTTCTCCTAAAATTTCAGGTTGTCAGAATTCCTGCACACCTGAAAAAGAGGAAATGAGCTTTATTCTATGAAACTTTTAAGTATATACTTCTGTTTGGCTAAATGTATAGCCACCAAAAATCACATAATACAGTTCTAAGCATAAAGTTGCCAAAATACACTAAACTGTTGAGAAATTATAAATGTGTTTTAAATAAAACCACTGAGACTCATGGGTTAATCTCAGAATAAGTAAATGATAAAGTTTCAGGACAACATCCTTATTTTATTACACTAGCTTAGCCTTGAATATAATATTCTGAAGCAATTCTGTGTAATTTTTGTTGTAAAACAAAATTGTTTCTTTATCTTGATGTTGAGCTTTTCAAATATTTGAAAGCAAGATAGTTTTGAACATGTACAATATCACTGATGATTAAGTGGTACAGCACTTATCAAAATAAGTCCTAAAGTTTATCTTTTTAACAAGTGTATTTACTTTATTACATCAAACATATAATGCCAAAGTGGCCAGTTTCCAAGAACATATTAGTAAATCCATGAAAATATGATAAATTTAAATCAATATTTTTTTAAAAACTGCTAATAAAAGCATGTTTTTATTAACACATCAGAAATCATCCATTTCAAAATATTGTGAATTTCCTGTTTCTGAAAATGGCAGTCCATTGGCCTCTTGAGTCTAAGGCCTTTTCTTTGGCCTACCTATGAAGAGTAGTCATATATGTAACTAGAGATAAAATCCCTTGAAAGTCCAAATACTATTTCTATTTAGATTTATCTGATGCAGCACTGTAAAACTACATCCATTATTTCTGTGAAATCTGGTTCTAGGTTTCTTGCTCTTGCCCAGAAGAAGCACCTTTTTACCAGTGAAGACAGACACAGGAAGTATTCATACCCAATTCATGTTCAGAATAATTGTTATCCTGAAAGAGAGGAAATTTCTAAGTAATCTTTTTTCTCTTTCTTTTTTGTTTTCTTTTTTCTTTCCCTTTTTTTTTTTTTAATATTATTTGAATATCTGCACAGTGCCTCAGGCTTACTGAATGCTTCCATTGTCTTTTGCCATTTTACTCTCTGGTGATCCACATTCTTTTAAAACTAATTAGACTGTGAAATAAGATGTCTTTTATCTCTGAGGCAGAAACACAAAACTTGATTTGCTCATATAATCTGTATAATATGGAAGTATGTCTGAAAAATTCTGCTTCCCTAACACTGTCAGGCAACACAGCTCATTTCACTCTCAACTTGGACTGCATCAGTGGATTTTGTAATGGATTTCTTCGGGCATGGATAGGGAAACTGTGTTTTCCCCAGTTCTTCAAATGGAAAAAAAAATATGCATTACAAAATCAGACACCAAGCTCAAATTTGTCCTTACTGGATTTAACTAGATATGGTTTAATCAGTCACCATCTTGTGACTAACTGTACTCCATAGAGGAGGAAATATAACTTGAGATGGCTGCACTTCCAAGACCTGTGAACTGCATAGTGAAATGATCATTATTCCATAATATTGTCTAGTACTCACTTTGTTAGTTGCCCCATCTCTAGAGACCAGTATATAAGCAAATAAGAAAAGATAAATAATATAGCATAGAAATATTGATACTTCTGAAAAACATAATTTAGATTAAATTATTCTTTACAGTGAATTATAGTATCTTAACACTCTGTAGACTTGGTAAATTGTTTGCTACCATGTTTGCTAATCATCATTCTAGGGGAAGGCTAGAAATATGACAAGACATTGGTAGAGCAGTGAAGCATTTGATGCTTTTCCACATACCAACTAGCAAGGTTCTTTTGCTGAGGTACAATTATGTTATTTGTTGCTACTTGACAAACTAAAATACTTAATCAGAAAATTACTACACTTAAGATCTCAAGTGCATTTTAGTGTCTTCTACAAATTTCAGACAGAAGCCTGCTTCTTCCTGCCTCAGCCTCTGTTCTTTTCCAAAAAGCCATATTACGTGTTGCAGACTTCCCAGAAATCTGCCAGTTTCAGACTGCTTTGAACGGAGGATGAGAGCAAAAGCTTTCATGGGTAATGTCCTGCCAAGTATCATGTCTCATATATCAGCTGGCAGCAGCTGTGGCAAAACAGCATGAGGAGAGATTTAATTCCTGATAGGCCATTTAGTACTTTATGGGTCATAACAAACATCTTAAATTCCATCTGGAGACCATGAGGCAGTCACTGTAAATACCACAGAAGTACATCAACACTCCCAGTAAAATACCCTCTTTTACCTCTCAATAGTTAGTGACTATTTTGTACCACATCTGTGGCGACTCCTAACAGACACCAACCTACAAGACAATAAAACATGTATTTTGGCAGCCTAAGAAAATTACTCCCTCTCCTTAGGGAAAGAAAACAAAAACATACAAAAAAAACCTAAACCCCAAAACTAATAACAAAAAACCAAAAACAACAAAAAAGCAAAACACAAAATCAAACCAACCCAAAGCCAAGGAAACCAAAAACCAAACAAAAACACACCACAAAAAAATTTCTAACGTGAGAGAGAAACCTGAGAGACTTATCAGGAAAAATGCTGACTTTCATAATGTGACCTTAACATAATAATAATAATGGAGAACCTATGCTGCCACTAATGATATTAATGAGGACTGACAAATGCCTCCATCACTGGCAACTGAATGTACACACCCTAATGTCCAGGTTATATCAAGGATGTGTTTTCTCTTACCTTATGAGGCTTGTGAATTGTGTCAAGGAGAACCAAGACAGATAGCTCTACATCACTGGAGCCAGGAAAATGTTTCTGATATATGTTGTTAAATACCCTGTGGCAACTGATAGGGATAGAAACTGGACACTGCTATCTATGAAATGCTGTATACTCCCTGACTTGGATCATTTTTGTTTCATTTCTTTATTTCCAAAATTTTCAGTTTAAGTCCTCATGAGCCATCCAAGACTCTCATACTTGTTCTGAAACATAGGTACTTTACTTCAGGTCTTTATCATGATTTTATGATCCTATTGTATCGATACCTGTCTTATTGATCAGTGAGCAGTATGTATGAACAAATATAAATTGGAGATAAAAAGTTTAGATTAAAAACTTTTGTGGTGTTAATTTTGTGTTGTGCCTAAACAATGTCAAGTTTTTATGCACTCAGTTAAGCAAGTTATCTTTTTCAAAACAAAGGGTACCCATGATTTAAATTATTCTGAAAAAAGAAATCTTACAGAGGTTGTTTGGGTTTTTTTAGACATACTAATTTGCTTTACCTTTAGCAAAGTATATTACTGCAGAGCCTGCTTAACAGTGCTTGAAAGTTTTGTTTGATTTTTACTTAAGTCATCAATATGAAGGCCATTATGTTGTAAAAAAGGTTATCATCATTTCTGACCACACCACTGCCCTTTATTTAACTACATTAGTGTGCAGTGAGCAGTCTATAAAAAGAATTACTGGACAATCATAGATACTAATTGAAATCATTGTTTCTGATAACATAAAAATGTATTTTTTTAAACTTCTTTGGAAAACATAACACAGAATATTTTGAAATCAATCAGTGACATAAGAGGTTCACATTTTTTTCCATTTCAGAAGATAAAGTATTTACTTGTTTAATTATATGGAAGTAAAATCATAAATTTTCAACTAAAAATTGTATTTTGAAATATTTAGTAGTGTATAGACCTGTAGTAAAAAAGCCCCCAAAAACAACAAGAAAACCTCCAAGAAAGGGACGATATTTAAGGAAAAGGTCTGTGGGGCACTCTACATTGATGTGGATGTTAGTGGCATGGGTTAATAGCAGTGTAATAGAACTTCCCTGGGATTATTCAATGCAATTACAAGACTAGGCCTGCTTTGAAACAGAATCTTACAAAAAGTCTATGGTTTGAAATACAGTACTGCAACATCCTTTCAAGCTTCACTTGTACACTCCAGGGTCTCTTATTCACTGCTCAAAATACAGCTTTCAGCTCTTACAATGATATGTAAATTACCACATCAGCAAAAGCTGTGCCTTTTTGAGCATTCAAAATTCTAATCAAAGCTACATTCTAGGTGACAGATTCTTCTCAACAGGACAGGTTAATTACAGCACATTCAGATTCTTTACTGCACCTGCATGGAATGGATTTTTTTTTAACAAGTCATTTTGATATTGTCCAATGTTATATCCAACAAACATATAGGGATTCCATTTCTCTTGTTTTAAATCAAGTCAGAATATTTATGTCTTGTTTTGGGTTTTTTTGCTTGATAAAATGGTATTTGATAGAAAATATATTAAGAAAACAGACAAAAGGCATTGTTCAAACCGCTAAAAGCATGAAAGAATCAGTGACAAAACCAAAGTGAATAGAGAAGGGAGGGAGTTCATTACAGCCATTGTGTCATTTCAATAATCAAACTCGAAATGATTTGCAAACATTGCATCAGGACAGATGAGGGAGTAATAAAGAACAGCTGGAGGTTTTGGCAGAGACAAGAAAGTCCTGCAGCTGTGTTATCAGATCAAAGGTGAAACAGGACTCAAATTTTTACAAGATTGTAAATATTTTCCTCCTTCCACACTTCATACACTTTGGTTAATATTAAATAGTCTTTTATTTTCCCATTTCTCTCAAGATGTTTGTACACAAAGTATTTCATTTATCCATGTTAATATTTCCATAGCAAATAGGTAAATGTTAGCATCTCTTCTAATTTTAAAAGTAGGCAGTATATCCTTGCAATGCAAATTTTGTCAGGGAAATGACTCACTTAAACCATGTACTGAGACTTAACTGCTCTGATATGTAACTTGAGCTAGAAGTCTACCTTAATGAAAACGAACAAAAGCAACACCCCAAATTATTCCACTGAGTAAAACAAAGTAAAATAATGTCCTGACTCCTCTGAAATTTGTAACAAAAGTTTCGAGGAGCTACACTTATACTCACATTATTCCATTTTTCCCCAGAAACAACTAGGTTGTATCATCAGACTATATTTTACCACCAGAAAGCCAAAATATTTCCAGCAGATTTATCAACAGAAGAAACTGATGGCCTTGTCCATGAAAAACAACGATAATAGGATGCCAAGTCAGCACTCATGAGGAGTGCTTTGATAGTCACTGAAGCACAGCAATACTCCAGCACACAAATAAAGAGAATTACTTTTTCCCAGGCTAGAAGGCTTCGACAGTGGAACATTAAAGAAATGGCAGTCCTGGTCCCAGCAGAGAAACTGATCCTTGGAAACAAAAACACACGCTCTTCTGAACTACTTCACAGCAGAACTAAAACAACTCCCAAAGCTCTTTGAAAACAAATTAAGTATTCTAGGCTGGACTGTAATAAGCAAAGTGTGTCCATGTCTTTGAGAAGTACTGCCACAGAAAGCTTGGTGAGCAGTTTGTTCAAGGCATCAAATTTCAGAAACAGAGGACTTGAGTGATTGCAGACTGCACCACACAAGGTCTGTTCCTCTCAAGGGTTTGTCAGACTTCCTTCTGTCCAAAATGCTGTGAAGGGAGTGCTGCATAAGAAGCAGCAACACTTAGAATGAAAATATATTTTGAGAAAAAAACCCAACTATTCATAGGAGGAACAAGCTCTTTGTTCTTTCCATTCAGAGGAATGATGAGAATGATAGCAGCTGAATGGATAGATAAATAACTAAAAGCACTGTCAGGAAAACCTAGTCAGATCTAAGCAATCCTGAGTTTTACAAGTAGATAATACAGGAATAAGTGAATAAAATTACATTAAAACTGATGTCATTTTTACTACTTAAATTCCAGATCTGATCTCCTGCAGCACCTATTTTATGATCTGCTCTACAGAACACAGAATTGTAGATTCTGATTAATTAAAAAAAAAAAACCACAAGGTTTTAATTTTTTCAGAGCTGCTTCCAAATTCATAATAAATTGATACATGCATAAACACTGTAACAGCTACTTTACAATGTAATGGCATTTTACTGATATAGTTAAGCAAACAATCAAAGAAATAAAAACATTGCAATTGTCCCTAGAACTTCAGTACATTTATTCAAAGTGCTGTGATCAAGAAGATGTTGTCTGCTAAAAACCACATGTATTTTACCTGTCATTAAAGTAAAGAATTAGGTTTGGTCACTCAAATTTCCTGGAGTTAAACTGTTCCATCCATTCTTTCATGGGATAAAGTAAACACGTTTACTTGAAACCTTTAATCCCACCCTTGAGCTAGTTAAAAATACTTAAAAATTGGACATAGGTTCTATTCTACATAATTATTAAGATTTTGTTCCCATACCCCTCCCTATTTATTCCTGACATAGAGTTATTCTAAACACCAAGTGCAGATTTTTTTGATGACTGCAAACTGCTCTGAATTTCAAGAGAATTAATAATTGTTACTGTCAACAGAAAATCGTTTGCTTCAGGGCAAACTATGTTTCCAGTCAGAATTTGGTGAATCTGGATTCATACCCTGAATTGCAGAGTTGCGCCACGTTTATACTTGTAATTCAAAAGTAGTTTTTACATCATATTTTTTAATTTAAGTTTTAATCACTCTTCAGGAAACTTACAGAATGATGACTTTTTTGAGTCTAATTATCTATGGGTTTAGTATTGAATACACATAACTGTAGTTTTTCTCTTCATATATGATCATAGTTTGCCACAGCAATTTTGGTCTGTAATTGCACATAGTCATTATTGCCTATTTCACATTTCAGTGTACCTGGAACATCATATTACTATCCCAGTTTAATTTTTAAAAATTGTATCTAGTATCAAATTGAAACAAATTCTCTTTGTTATATTTAATGCAACTATTTTTTGCTGGTATAGCCATAAACCTCATCAGATTTCTCAGGAAAAAGAACAAATATATTAACATCATCATTAATACAAAGCTAATGGGGTACCAGTTGCCTATGTACAACTCTGATAAAATATTAATATATACATGTTTTGAATTAATATTGTCCCAACCACTCCCTAATGAGATAATAGTAGATTTCTGCTTCAGAATGAGTTATGCTGAGATGTTGAGGCACTGTTAATGTAGATATTAGGTCAAATTTTTACCTTACAGTATACAGAGCTACCATTGTCTTCATAATTTTATACCATTCTTACCTCATAAATCACTATCTGAGCAGGATCTGCTCTATAAAAACTTTACTTCTGTAAGTAGCATAAATATGTATTTAATTTAAGCAAGAGGAATTGCTGTAAGTATTTTAATATGTATATTTGGCAATAAATGAAAGAAATGGATTGGCCAGGATGAAAAACAGACTGTGACTGCCCAAACACGTGTGTGCTCTCAGTACACACTTACTCGTCGTCATCTACAACATTAACAAAGGCAGATGTCTCCTAGTAAGAAGAGAATCACAGAAATCCTTCACAAGGAACAACTAAGCGTAGTTCCCACCACACTATCACTTACCAAGAGCAGTATTAATTTTCCATCTCCTTGCTCATCAAGGACAAAGTTGAGTTTTTAGCAAAGCACACTGAACTAAACTGGTTGTCACTATTGACAGGCACTGAAATGGTTCATGCCTTTAACATTGTTATGGAGGAGTTTTTCCCATTACAGCAAAAACTGTATAAAGAAGCTACAACCACAGAAGCCCACCCCTCCTTGAAGATGCCTGACTAGAACTTTGGACTGTGAGTGAAGCCACCTAGGTAATATAAAGGGGACACTATTGTTCAATCATCTCAGGTCTGGGGAGAAAGAAACAAGGCTGAGGGAAAGGAATGCATCCACAAGAAAGCCAAACACAGCAGAAAATCCTCCCTTGGCTGGGTTTGGGGTGGGGGAGACCAGAGCCCACAAAGGCCAGATTTACAAAGACTCACCCCAACTGAGTGAGGAGGAGATGGTTTGGGTGTGTGATGTAACCTCTGGTCAGAGGCACTGAACACCATCCTGCCTTACACAAACCAGCCTGGCTGTGAAACCCCAGCTCTGGGAAGGCCACATCCGTGGGACATTCACATGGGAGACAGCTGAGGGAGTGTGATAATCCACCACAGACTCCCCAAAGTGCTCCCCAGGGGCCTTGCACCACAGGACTAAATGTGATGCAAAATGATGATCCTGAGTATGCTTGCAAGCATACTTGCTTGTTGAACTTCATACCCTGCCCCAGGGGAGGTACCTGGTCATTCCCACCTGACCTGAGCTGATATTAATCCTTCGGGTTCTATGCTTTTTGGGGGGACCTTCACCACCAAGATGACTAGCAGGAGAAGATAATTAGGACACTGGTAGGATCCATGGAATGGTGATTTTTTTTTATTCCGTCTATATAATTCTTTCCTGTCCCCCCACCTCTTTTCTATTTCTTTCTTTACCCTTTTCTCTCTTTTCCTCTCTTTCCCTCCTATTTACTATCAAATGAAACCCATACTACTGACTTTGTCATATGGTCTTGTTTGCACCTTAATTTGGGTGGAGGCATTTCTAATAATTTTAAAAATCAGACTGTAACATTTATTTTGGTGCAGAAGGTGACGAGGGCAATTTCCTCACTAAAATTCAAAAGGAAAGAGGCAGTTGGGATGATATAGATAAGTTTAAAAAGGAATTAATTTTATTTTTAATCCCACCAATAATAAAGTCACAGTTTCTGTTCTGTGTCAAAATTAAATTACAACAGTGCTATAATTGGTCTCCTGGAAAACACAGCATAATCCTGACATAAAGAAATGTTTGTATGAGAATCCTTCGTATGAAAATGTTGTGACAGGACCTTTCACCCCTGAAGCTTATCTGCTGAGCCAGCTCAGAATAACTTGCCTTGTGGCGATTTATCTCAGCTGAAAACATCCTTAGCCAGCAATAAAGATTCTGCTTTGAATGCTTGGGAAAGGATAAGCAAAAATTCTGACTGGCAGATACAGCATTTTTGCGAACTATAAAAGACCACTATAATTTCCATAAAATCAGAAACCTCTTACACACTCTCTGGGTGTTGTGGGGAGTTCTCTTCAAGGTCAAGATGTTGACATCGAGTTACTCTTCTAGAAGCTGAGTGAAAGAAGGCTTCTGTGCACAACTACAGCAATGGCAAACAAAGACACACGGACCTCCTTATACATCTGAAGAAGATGGTTTTATAGTTGCAAACCAGGTCTTTTTATACTTTATATTTTTGGTGCTTTTTATACAGAATTTAACAATTTTAATACATTTAATGAAGGTAAAAATATTCTTACTCTTATCTCCTATACACAACTGTTACTCATTGGTAAATGACTTGGTTCCTAATCTATACTATTTCTTCACTAGCTGTACTTTCTTTCACTAGCTGTAAAGGTACCTTTATTGTCATGCACTGTCTTAGAAACTTACTAGTAGTGTTTCTTTTGTTTACCCTGGGTAGTGAAAACTCTGTTTAAAGCCTTATATCTGCTCTTTTTTGTGTTTATTCAATAAATCATTCATGTTGTAATAGACTTGGCTTGTCATTATTAAGAACTTGCAAATGAGAGTGTGTTTTGAGGTGCTGGTTGCCTCAATAAAGCTGTTACCTACTGCCAGAAACCTGGGAAAAGGCAGAGGCTTGTCTAATTTCACCCCTCTCCATTCATATCAAATGTTTTGTGTGTTAATTTTGTATCATAAATGCTAATTTCTCATTATGCTTTGAATTACCCAGGTTAACAGGAATATTACCCGTAAAATTCTTCCAACTGTAAATAAATGTGGTCGAGAGGAAAACACACATCCTGAATCACACATCCTGAAATCCATTCTTTTATTACAGGGGTGCAAGTTAATCAATTATACTACAGGAGCTGGGAATCCTCTTTTCTATTTATTTTTCTTCCTTTTTCTCTCCTTTCCTCTCTCTCTCTCTTTCATATTTACTATTAAATAAAATCCATATATAGACGTTGGCATAAGGTCTCATTTGCACCTTAATTTGGGCAGAGGCATTTCTAACAACTTTAGAAGCCAGACCATAACAACCATGGAGGTGCAAAGACCTGTAATGATAGAATGAGGAAGGGGTAATGACTTTAAACTGAAAGAAGGTAGGCTTAGATTAGGAAGAAATCATTTACTATGAGGGTGGTGAGGAATTGGCACAGGTTGTCCAGAGCAGCTGTGGATGCCACATCACTGAAAGAATTTAAGGCCAGGCTGGATGGGCTTTTGAGAGACCTCATCAAGTGGAAGGTGTCCTGCCCGTGGCTGAGAGGTTGGAGATGATCTTTAAAATCTCTTCCAACTCAAACCATTCTGTGAATCTATACCTGATGAAATTTGCTCAGTCTACCCCATTAGATAGATATTCAATCTTCCAGATACACTGGGAGAACAGGATTCTCTGTGAAGCATGACAAACTACAAACAGGTTCAAACTACAAACAGGTACCTAAGAGGACTGCAGATGATTAGTTACTAAATGTCAAAAGTGAAGCAGCAGCAATGAGGGAAAAGCTACTTTGTTATGGGAGCAGCAAGCAGCACTCTTAGAGCAGCAAAGGAAAGACAGGAGAGAAGTTAGTAAATCAGTAAGGGCTAGCCATTGGGAAAATTAAATTATTCTCATATTTTTCAGGAAATTTAATGCTGAATTACAACATGTTGAACCCCAGTGTCATGGGACAAGGAGGGCCAGCTGCCTTGCAAGGGGTGGAGAGCCAGGAGCAGGTCATGGCAACAATACAGGCAGGGAGAGTGGCTCAGCCCTGTACCGGGTACAGTTATTCCTGCCCGGGAATCTCTCTCCAAGATTACTAGTGGGAAGGGGCAGCTGTCAGCTGCACTATCAATTCCTGCTGTATGACCCTCAGCTCCAATAGTTAAACCTTCAGGAGAGAGGATGCACTCAGGGCCATGACAAATCCTGTGAAACTCACACTACAACAGTTCCAACCAGTCTGATGTCTATTGCATTAATAAGGTACCAAGAACAAAAAAGAGATCAGAAGTGCTGCAGGTTCAGTATTTACTTCTACATTTCATAATTATCAGCTGATCTTTTTTTGTTAATTATCACAGAGCTACTTTCTGCCTCCCACAGATGAGTTTGTGAATCCTCACCTATAACAGGTCTTTAGAAAAAGACAAAAAAAGTCTTCAAAAAGTTTGAAAATCTATTCATGAAAGTGCATAAGAACTGTTTAGATTTCATCCTACATGAACTGAATGAAAAATCTTGTCTGGGCTACTCTGAAACATTCAAAATCTCACTTTCACATGGGAAGTTAAATAGTACTTGAGCTTTTAAATATAAATTTCTACCTGTTCACTACCAAATTCATCATCCTCTGTGATGTTACAGCAGGTTTGTTCAGAGCAATATCTGTTCAACACGTGAATTTTATATGGAAAACAGAAGCAGAGCCTTAAATATTTTTATGTTCAAATTTTACCTAGCAATTTCATTCCTCTTCCCATATTTCTAATCCTTATAAATAGTATCACAACTTGATTCACTCCTTGTTTTTAGGTATATTAGAATAGGTATCCTGTGTGCAAATGTGCAAACATATGTGCAAAATGTATAGCAATTTTATCTTTTAAATTACCTTTGCAACCCTGGAAACTTAAGAAGCAGTTGTACTTCATTTACTTCCATAGTGGTGGGTTGTCTCACCAATTTTGCCTTGAGTATAGCCTTTAAGGACCCTCTCTCCTCTAGTGGACTGAAATGTGTCTTTGTTAAACTTCAGACACAGTAGCTCATTGATGGGGGTTGAAGTCTGAATGAAGAGTAGCTGATGCACTGAAACATGAATTTTCAGACCTAAGTTAATGTCAGATGTCCTGTGTTGAACAGGAACAGTGGTAAAAGCCACTATTTCCAACTGCTTTAGAGTATGATACATGTCAGAAAGTACAACATAACTTAAGAGTTATGAGGATCTCCCAGTACAATTCTGGAAGCACATCTGATTCTTTCCTAATAATGCAAAACCAGAATCTGGAGAATCAGTCTGAGATTACAAAGGCTTTGAAGAGACGTCCAGAACTGAGTAATGAGCTGCAGTTAATCTGAGAAGGCACAGGCAGGTGCTACACTCTTCACTGCAAGTACAGCTTCTTATTCATACTTCTGTTGTGCTGGGAATACCCCTTGGGCATAGGATGAAACCAGCTAGTCACAGTAGAGGAGATTGTAGGCAGTTCCCACTTGGCATCACCTACACCTCCTTGGCTTTATCTGAGACTGGAGGTGTTTTCATGATCTTATGAAAGCATTTTTTTTTCCTAGCAATAGAAAAATATGTATTGGATTGTTCTCTTCTAATAAAGTTTTGCAAGACCTCTAGAGACTATAATGTTCAAGAATGTCTTAATGGAAAGCATCTATATATTGTGTAATTCCCTGAATGGAAGTCTGTGTGATGCTGCAAAACTCAATTTCCAGCATCTGAAAAACCCTAAGATTACTCTATTTTTTTCTCCTAGTGTTAGCTTAATTACATGGCATTTTAAAACAATTCATTATATAGCACCAGAGTACATTTCTTCCCATAATCATAACACCACTTATATACAGACATATGGTATTAACATCCATAATTCTAGCCCAGTACATTATGAATGGGGTTCAGGCCCCCCAGCTTGAAGCTGGATCCTAAAAGCTTGACATCCTAAAAGCCGGATGGCCTTCCCTGAGATGTATCTTGCTAGGTTTGATGTAATGGGTCCAAATCTGCATGACCTTGGTTATATGTTATTCCAAAAGCAATTTAAATGTTAAATTAATTTAAATGTTAGTGCACTCCGTTGAAAAGTCATTTTTCCAAGATGAATTGTCAGCTTCCAGTGTCTTCACAAAAGATCTGCAGATTTACTCTACTTTCTCTAATGCACCAGGTGGTACAAAACCTAAGCAAAATCAAGTATTGAAAATCTATTAGAAGAAAAATATAGCAATTAATTCGGCATCTAAAAGGGTTTGTGCTTATTTCCAGCTGATATTGCCTGATAGCTGTTTGTCTTGGTTCATTACTTACCTTCTCATTTTTAACTCTGAAATTAAATTATTAAAGCATTTTCAATTGTAAAAGAAAACAAGTGAACACATAGATTCTTGGTGCAGTGATTTTTGCTCTGAAGATGTTGTTCCCTAAAATGCTATTTAATGCTATTTACAGCAGTCACTTCCTCATATAATTCTGTGATGCCATGCATAATGTAAAGTGCATGCCTTCAGATTTCCACATTCAGTTCAGTAGCAAGTCACCACTCACAACCAAATGACAGATTATTTATGTTTTACACACAAATCACAAGTGTAACAAATTAAGATTTCAACATGCTTTTGTTAGTAACTTCACATGGAAAATATTTCTACCCATTTGATGAACTTGAGCCATTTCAGATACAGCACCCTGAAAGCTCTTTTGGCATGTCATTCCAAATAGGCATGACCACCCAGAAAGGCTGAAAGTCCCCAATGGCAAAAAAAAGTATATTTTTTGAACTACCTGACCACCCAGAAAGGCTGAAAGTCCCCAATGGCAAAAAAAAGTATATTTTTTGAACTATCTGTGCACTCAGACAACAGTAATTTCAGCTCCGTATTTTTTTTAATTTGCACTGGAGAATGTGAAGAGAAGATAAAGCTTACTAGAACCTTATGAGTGCTTTTCCATTGCTCAAGGGTTCCCGTATATTATTAAAGAAAATGTTGAATTCAATTTATTTAATAAAAGAACCAACAGGTACTTCTCATCTTCTCATTTACATACATGCAATTTAATAGCTTGTATCTTTCTGTAAGTTTCTTTAGGTCACTTTACTATTATTGTACACATCTTCATTCTCTCTTTTAAAGTGATATCCTACCTGAAGTTATATTCTCTTCTCTAATTTCTTCTCACCATTTACTCCCCATGAATTCCTAAAAACTCCTGGTAGAAAATTCCCATCCATCCTATTTAATATAAAATTTTTAGCTAACCTAAAGGTTTAGCTAACCTTGTTAATGAGCTACTCTGCTCTGGCCAACACCTTCAATTCCTTAGTGATTTAAATTAATTGTTTTAAGAGTCCAAGCAACATGAAACTTCACTTTTCTAACTCTATCCCAAAACTGTTCTTATTTTATTATTCGTCATTTACCTATAAGCTTTTTCAGGCCTCGAGCCATTCTTTCTTTTGTGTATTTATTCCTAACATTAATGAAAGATTTTGGGTTTAGCATGATCCTTTGCTAGTTACATATTTCATATTTCTGACCTCTCTGTCCATTCTTGAGCTATGTTATTTTTATTCATTCCTGGTACAAAATACTGATTTTGTGCCAACCTTGTTTACCTCCTTTTCTCTGAGTTACATATTTGTTTACACAATCTGGCAGATCTTTGTTATATATAGACACTTAATGATTTATTGCTGAATTAGGGTTATTTTCTCTTAAGTCCTTATTGTACATTCTTACAAGGATCTAACAAATAAACTGCAGTAGGTCTAGCTGTTTAAGATTTTACCAGCTCTAAAATGCCCTGCTACCTGTGTGAGAATGAAATAAAAGGGCGTGAATTTCAGTTGCCATCATCTCCTTTCACATACTACTAGCAAAGCTGGTTGAAGCTGACACCAAAGCATGTCTCATGTTTGTCACCTATGATTTGTGGTCTTTGTAAAAAAATAAATGTTGACAACTGAGAATCTCAAACTTCTGTAGTTTACCTCTCAGAATCTTTAAATTTTGAGTTTCTTTTTAGGCTTATCTTTCCACTGGAATTTCTTCCCAAGCATCTAAATTCCTACTTCAGCTAGTTTAGTTTTATTTGGAGGTTTTATTTAGTTTCTCACTTCACCTTCTGGCACAGTCTTCATTTTATGTAGATCCATTGCATCCTTCTGATGCCTGTGGCATTCAACCCAAAAGCCTAAGTAAACTGCATTGTTCTATGGACTTCTTCACATTCTGACACAAGTTTGCTCTTAGCATATTCCAGAATGAATGCCTTTTTTTGGGTCCTTTCCAAAATACTTATTTTAGTTTAAATTCCACGTTATCAAATCATGCCTTTTAATTCCTAAAAAAGGCAAACAAATCAAACCAAAACCTGTCCCTCTTCTTTCAAGTAGATAAAATTGTCAACATTTCAGCTTCTTTCTTGTTTTTGTTGGTTGGTATTGTTAGGCATTATTTTTCTCCTTCCTCTAGACAGCTTTAAAAGCCTGATTTCCATCTGAGATAGGTGCTCAGGCGAATCTCCCAATGTGCAACACAGGAGTTCCTTGTCTATTCCTTACTCTTCACGTCCATTCCGAAAAAACCGTGCACTGCTATTTTTTTGTAAAAAACACATAGTGAGTATTGTTATAGAAGAACATGAACATACAAAAATAAAAAGTGGTCTATTCTAATCTTTATCTGCCTCACAAATAATTACTTGTCCATGCAGCCCAAAGGTGGTCTGCACATCTGAAACCATGTATTTTCAGTGCATTACGGTATACATAAAAGTTACCCAATTGATGAATGGAGTTAGACCCACAGATGCAACTTGTATCCCTGTTTATCTTAGGCTACAGTTAAATCAAAATTGTATATTTTCATTATGTACTTTACAGCAAGTCTATAACCATATAGTAACAGATATCTGACTGATGCTTGAGAAAACTGAAACGTTACTGTTAATAGCAACCTTTCCTTTTGAAATGTTTTCACTTTGCAGCACTTATTTAGGATCCATTTCCATCAGCTTTTTTTCATGTTGAGTAATACTTCAGCACAGAAATAAACCCATTGCTATGCTACTCAATGCCAGGGAAGAAAATTACTCATACAGATTTACATGAATCAACAAACATTTTAATTCTTCAAGTGGAATTGCTGATTTTCAGTCTCATAAAGGTTCTACCTTATCAAGAAATATCTGCTGTTCATGAACATCAACAAATAAATACATTTGAACAAAAATGTGATGATAGTTTGGACATGCATCAATTCTCTCTCGGAATGGAGTTAGATTAGATTTGTTTGTTTAGCTTCATGTGTACCAAGAAGCAGGGAAGCATTCACTGTGGAAATGTGTTCAGTAATGTTACTAATCTGAAAAAATGTTTTTTTCCACTGCTAGAGACAGATGTCTCCTAACATCAGGAAAATATTAAAAAAAAAAAAAAGTAGGCATGCATAAGATGGGTAAGTACAGAAACACCTCTTCCAACTCAACTGTTGTAGCCCATTTTAGGTTGTACTCTCACTCATTACATCGGATTTGATTAAGATTCTAATGACAATCTCATTTTATTTCTTTATTTCTAATTTAACATTCGAAGCTGGATATTATCCATATATTCAGCTTCACTGAGAAAGCAATAGGAGGTTTTTTAGATGCAATGTGAATAACACCAAATACAATATAATTTTACTGATTCTGAAGTATATACTTACATACACTATTTCAGCTACCAAAGAATTTTTCAATTTTTGATATTAAAAAATGCATCCAGAAGTCTTCTCTCTACATTACATTAGTTTTACACATCAGGACTTTGCAGTCATTCTCCATTCACCATAAAATGAAATGCAGAGTCTCAGAAAATCTTATCCAAACTTTATGACATGTGCTCTGAATTCTGGTAAGATTTAAGAATACCAACAGAGGATAAAAAGATACTTAAAACATGTATTTGTTACCTGAAAGGTTTCTTTTTATACAGAATCACTATAATTCAGAAACCTAAATGCCACATTGTCAACAACATGTTTCCCACTAATTAAAATGTGAAAGAGGAAAATCTTTACCACATGGGACATGTCTTTCAGTAAGCTGGAATTGTGTATTAGTGTTCTCTTTTTTTCTTTATTTATAATTTGATTTATTTCATGCAAATATCTCTCTTCTTGGGAACTCAGAACAGTCTCTTCTGGTTTCTCTCTCTCAATGACTCATTTCTTTATCCCCATTCATGAACCCAGAGGTTAGAGAAAGTATTTAAAACCTGAAACCAAGAGAGGGTAATACAATTTAAGAATATTTATATTATCTCCATATCAGTAGATAATTTTGTTAGAAAAACTTCCCCAAGGAAAGAACAGAAAGTAGTTTCAGGCAAAATCAATAAAAGGCATCAGTAGCTACATGATTTACATTTAATTACTGCCCTTCTAGAAAGTCATACTGCATGTGGCAATCTCCAGCTCTCTTACTTCCATGAAAACTAGCAATCACTCTCATCAGAAGTTCATCAGTAATTTTCACAATTATTATTAAGCCAGCTAAAATATTTTGTAGAGCCAGGGACAGGAAAAAAATTTGAACCAGAAACCCAAACTAAGATTATAAATAATTGAAGCACATTTAAGGCATAAAAGAACAATTTAAAATAATACTTTTTCATATAAAGTGCATAAACAAATAATAATTTATTGTTCATTTTTAACACAGAGCGAAAATTATGAAAGTGTCATTCTTGAAAACAAACTCCCAGTCAACTTGAAAAATAAAGTGAAAATTTTGCCATAATGAAGCTCATTATATTCAGTTATTCTTTTCAACAGCATAACTGTATAACACCATGGAAGCATACCATTTTTTCCCCAATGCAGTGGTGGTAAATATATCATTATAAGCAAATAAGAGAAATGCTTTTCTTTCATGCTGACCAACATATTAAAAAAATACCTAACTGTGGATCTAGCTCTCACTGATTGTTTGTTCTAAAGTATTAAAAAAAAACTTTAATGTAATAAATAAATTATAAATACATATTACACATAATATATATAAATAAATATATATAAATAAGCATATAAATTAAATATATATAATTTATATAATAATAAAGTAAAAAAAATAAAACTCAAAATTGTCATCTGAAGTTATACAACTCAGGTTTCACGTCCACAACACCATGGAGAGTCAAGGGAACTTAACAAGGAATCTCTATAAACATTTAAGATAGTTAAGACTATCAGTCCTGATTCTACACTCCCTATCCATTCCTCATAATCTGGGACACACTCTGAAGCACTGTCTCTCTGTTGTCAGTCACAAACACATGGGAGGTTCCAAGCAAAACAACTGTGAAAATACAGTACACAGTTAAAAGGCAGTAGCATATGCTCAAAGAGCAGTATTTTTCAACAGTACATTTCTATCCTTCCACGCAAAATCTGGAGTTCATGAATCTAGTTCCCAAATATTTCCTTCTCCTTAACTATTCTCATTAACTATCCTCATTAACTATTGTCATGGACTGCACAGAATGGTTTTTAATGCAGTCCCAACTCTACAGTGAGTTAAAAATAAAGAATTCTCCACTAGATTTCACTACTTCGACAGGTTTGCTAGTTTACTTATTAAATGGACTAGGCATTAATGAACATCACTCTAGATAGAAAGGCAAAAATAATGTCCCAGCATCACACAGGAAAGGCCATTTCACAAGAGACATCCTGTATTACACACAGAACCTTTTTGCTTTCAACATTCCCTTTTTTTGGATGAAAAGGATTAAAATAAACAAATGCATAGGTATTACAAGGTATGTTCATGTATAGATGGTTGGTAATTATTTTTAAAATAAAAGATATGCTACTTTTTAGGAACATACTGATTCATAGAAGCTGGCGCAAAATGCCAGCAAAATGCACAAAAGGTATTAATTGCAATGAGCATACTTGTTCAGTGGCCTCATGGAGCAGATGAAGGCATTCATCTTCCTTCATAGGTATGAAAATAATAATGAAAACATTAAAAGCAATTAGAACAAAATGGTAATGGTACATTTGTGCTACATATAACACAGTTTTTATGTTACCACTGAGTCAGTGCAGCATCTATTCCAAAAGCGGCTTTTTGAAGGTACCTTCTGGAAGGTTATAAAAAGGTAGCTGCAGTTCACTAGGTGAAGATGCAACTCACAAGGCACAGAATGAACTGGGGTTTTGCTACAAGTTATCCTTTTCAGAACTTGCATTTTCATTAAATAACAATCTTCTACTTATTTTACAGTTGTTGTTGTTTGGGGTTATAGCATAAAATGCAGACTTTGTTTCATTTCACTACTCCTATACCTACAGCAGTAATTCCTAACATGTTCTGTGCTTCCCAGAGGTGAGATCAGAGGCATTGGGTTAGGAAGGTGATGGAACGGAATATTCTAATCTCCTTTGACAAGATGAGAGGAAAACACTTTTTTTTCCCCAGTAACTTTATTATCACTGATGTTCTCCCCAGCAGAGAGAATAATTTTGTAATGTTTTGATTAAGGATGGCAATACATTTAAAGCCTGGAGTGTTTTAAAGGTAAATGTTATGTAGCTACACATACGCAAAAAAAAAAAAAAAAGAAAAGAAAAAAGAAAAAAGAAAAAAGGAAAATGATATACTTCACTGTTTTTTTAAAAATATCAGAAAAAATCCTCCATCACCACCACTAATTTCATCATATAAATGGCATTTGTAAAAGGCACATGTTAAGTGTATAAAAAAATAATTAAAATTTATCCCTTCTTCTGCAGTTCTACAAACAGCTGAACTTGCAGTTCAATAGAGCAGAGAAACTATTACTTTTTGTAATGTCATCTTAGGAGACTAAGGTAATATAATAGAAAGAGACAGGCTATATTTAAAGACAGCTGCATAAAAGCAGTCTCATTCAACTGTAGACAACTTTTAAAGGCCATGAGTGATAGACATTCAGCTGTAAATTCTCCTTCATCAATACAATCAAATTTCATTTGGACTCAGTGGAAAAATTACATGTATAAAACAGGTAATTACATACTAAACTCTCTGCTTTTTATATGCAATTACCCCTTCTGTGTACAAAAGGGTCATTTTTGCAAACTTTAAGCTCACCAGCATTAGGCAAACATTATTTTTCTGATAATCAGACTGCATATGAATAAAGGAATGAGCCCTTATTCCAATGACTCCTCCTATTCACTTTAAATCAGAATTTTTCCTCCCAGGTTAGTCCATACTGTATTTTCTGTTTGTAACTTCTCTGGCAGAGGATGCCCCATCTCCCCACCCCGCTTCACACATCCCCTATTTTGATTGTCCCTGAGGACAAGCCAGGACATGGGTCCTCTGGATGCACCCATGACCAGATAGGGCAGTACTGAAGAATGGCTCTAGTTGTCTTCAGAAAAATCTATGAATTTCTGTAGTGCTTTGAAAAATAGTACATCATGCTAGGGGTTCATCACTGTCATAACTAAGGGCACAGGAAGAAGCTTGTTTTCTTTGCAGTATTTTACTTCAGTCAGCTGTTCTACCCTACAAAAATGATCCCATTGTTTTTATTAAGATGTGGTGCCATGGCAAATGTATTTGATGTGGGACATTTGTCCTTGAAAACTATACCACAGACTTAAAACACAGTTATCACAAAGCACAGTGGAAGTTTGTGGTCTGTTATATGTTGCCAGAATTAAGCAACTAGGATGTCAAATTCTCACTGGTGTCATTCCAGTAGAATCAGTTACTTGGGATAATGTGAAAAAGTCACCTCAAAGACAAGGGGTTATTTTGATTCTTTTCCTATTTTGCAGGAGGATGGAAAATACTACACTGACTGGAAGTTTGCAAAACTTGTATCTTTGATCCAGGATATTTTAGCTTCTATTTATTTTACCAGCTCTTCCCATGCCTTCCTAAACCCCATTCATTCCTGGCTGACATTCCAAATCCATACATATCCACAATCAGCTTCAACTTAGCCCGACTGGTCTGGGTGCTCCAGCAGCTCTTATTGCACTCATTTAATTCATTTTTTACTTTTCCAATCATCCATCTATCCAGACCACAACACTACAAGGATATGGTGGGAGAGTGTCAATAGCCTTGTGGAAGTTGAGGAAAATGGCAGGCATTGCTGCCTCTTCTTCCACAAATCCCACCCAGTTAGCCTAGAAGACAATCATATAGGACCAGTACCATTTATTCTTGATGAATCCATGCTGACCCCTCCTAGTCACATTCTCTTTCAAGTGCTCAAAAATGTGCTCCAAGAAGATAAACTACCATTTTCCCAGGGACCATGGAGAGGCAGACTGGTCTGTATTTCTCATGGGGTTTTTTGAGATTTGAGACAATTTGCTCTTCTCCAGCTGCTGAGGACATCTGATTTCCAGAACCATTAAAAAATTATATAAGGTGGTCTCAGTATGATACGAGCCATCCTCTCTCAGCACTCTCTGACTGACAAACAAACCCCTACCATGGAAGGAAATGGGCAAGCATGATGTGCCCAAGAAGCTCATGGAATGATGCATGGTGTGACTGACTACAGCTGTTGCAAAGAATCTGACTGTATCTCAACACAAATGAAGCGGTTGAGATTCACTTGTTAGGAACATGTACTAATACCAAATAGAGATTCCTACACAAGTCTTAGAAGGATGATAACTTACTATTAACTGTGACAGAAGTTGCCCTCAGTAACTACCAACATCACTATTTCATGATGACTTTTTTCCATTAATTAGGATTTGCAAATTGACTAGGCTGAGCTGAAAATAAGGTCATTATAGTAGAGGTCTTTCAATACACATATATTGAAAAGTCACTACTATATACATACATGTACACATACTATATACATATATTTTGATGGACCATTCTATATTCCATCAAAATCCATTGAATTGTAGAACCACATTTTATTTTAAAAAATATTTAGAATTTACAGCTTTCAGCATACCTGGTCAATGACATTAATTTTGTAGGTAAATAGTATTGAATTTCAATTGACAGATACACTGGAAAATATTTTATGTCAATTTTTAGCAGAGTTACAAATTTCATCTCAGTAAGAGGTGGGATAATCTCTCCTTGCTTTGAGCTAAAACAACTTACCATACTAATTTTGAACATATATTTTAAACCAAACAATAACTTTAAAAAAACAGGGTGAAAAAGTGAATGAATATGGCATCTATAAATTGTTATTACACATCACTAAATCAATACAAATGTGTTACATGGACACTATCCCTGAGAAAGATTTTCTTGTGGCTCAGAGGGTATATGTTGTCCTTGCATTCCATTAACAAAACAGAATCAAAATGGCTTTCAAAGAGGAACAAAGACTTGTACAAATGAGGGGAAAACACAGAGTCATTTAACTGGTTTTACAGAAATGATAAGGGTCATGCACTTAGAAAAGCCAGGGTTAGTGGATTTGTACAGGCACCAGTACACTTGAATTGTTTCAGCCCCTCTTCAATGCCTTACTACCATCAAAGAAAGCTAATTAAAAAATAGAACAGGATCTCAATTCTACCAAGGCCTTCAGGTAGTAAATTATTGCCACTAACAGCAGACTAAGGTGAAAATAGGTAATAGGAAAAAAGGTGGAATAATTTAGGGATATAAACACCACGTATGCTCATTTTGAGATTGTTCTCAGATTAAACATGCATCCCAGTGCAGGGAAAACTCAAAGCCCAATCTACTCTTGGATGCAAAAAATAAGGGCAGATCAACATTGTGTTTTATTTCCAACTGTATTAGAAAATGAGAGCATTACAAGAGAGTAAAGGTAAATGGAAAATGGTGTGGTGGTGTGTTTTCAAGTTTCAAATAAGTTTGATATATTGTTCAGCTTTATGTACTCCATGTTGTCCCTTGGACTCCGTTTTGTTCCTTTGTACCCCATCTTGTTATGTGACCCTCCCCCACACCTTTCCCCAGCCACTGCCCTGTGATTGGTTCCCCTCCTAAGTTGTCAATCTTGTGTTATGTATCCATCTAGACCTGTCCATCATCCCGGGGCCTCTCCCAGAGTCCGGAAAGTTCTGGGGGCGGCATCGAGTGATTGGGCAGGATCCAGCCTTCCCCCTCCCACTTCCCTCTGATTTGTTATGACCTGTATCAATTATGTAATCAGCCACCCCCTGGTTTGTTCCCATTGGTTTATTCTGTAACCCATTCCTTGAACCCACCCCCCCTTTAAAAGGAGCTGTCTCTGTGCTGGTTGTGTCTCTTGGGACACCAGCAGTGAGGTCGGGGCTTCTGCCCAATAAACTCCTATTGTGTTTTCACTCCCCCCTCCAAGAGAGTCCCTCCTTTTTTCGCTCTTCTCCGTAACCACGCCGACGTGCTCTTCACGCAGGCACGAACCACCGCCTTGCGGGGGTGTCCCGGGGCTAGCCGAGGGTGGTGACACCAACTCCTGCAAAATGGTACATTGCTTTGTATTATGCATATTCTGAACATTAAGACATTTAAAGACTCCTTTAAAAGGGAAAAATATTTTGTTCTTGATGGAGAGTGAGGGGAGTGTAACATTCTGAAATGAAGTATGATAAATTACAGACTGTCATAGCTTAGTAGCTCTGTAACAATATATGTTTACATTTATATACATTTAAAAAACCCTTATCAACATTTTCTATTAGCACATCGTTTGGACCTAAAACTTCAGGATATAGATTATTTCCTGGCAATTTTCAGTTCACCTTGGGTGTTAAGTGTTAGGTAATAAGTAATATAACTGTGAGGAACCAATTTAATACTGATTTTGCTCTCAACACTGTTTGTCTGATGCATGTGGGGCAGGGCTTGCACCTTTTCCCCTGCAGGAGTGGACTAGAACAGGTTGGAGGAAAGCCTTGTCCCTAGGGAGGCTTTGTCTGGCAACCAGCTCATGTCTGACATGGGACATGCAGGCAACAGGAGATCCCCAGGGACACTGCACCCTCCAGAGGGATTCTTCAATCAGATGGAAAAAGGTCTCCAGCCAAGGACTGCAGTGGGACATTGCACTGGGCCAGTGCTCTTTTGACAGCAGGCAAACCTTGGGAGAACACGGGGGGCATAAAAATAACTCAGTCACAAGCTCTGGGGCTTTTTTGAGCCAGGCTTTTTGAGTCAAGGTTTTCTGTGTTGGGGCTTCTGGTCTTGTTTTTTTGCCCAGGCTTGAGGTCTGCTCCTTACTCTCGCTCTAGCCTGTTTTTTGTCCTTTTTGCCCCGGCCCCAGCCTGCCTTTTGGCTCTTCTGCCCTCGCTGGCCCTTGCTCTTCCCCACCTTCTCACCGTCCCTCTCGCCGGGCGCTTGGCTGGACCCCGGGTGACCTCCGAGCCTTGTGTGCTGCCCGTGTCCTGCCCAACCCCTCGCCTGTCCCCGCCGCCGCCTGTCCTGCCTCCCTGTGCTCCCGACCGACGTCCCGCCTGCTTCATTCCTGCGCCCCTGCCCGCCTCCAGCCCCGCTACGCCCATGCAGCCCGCCGCCACGATCCCCACCGCAATCCCGGGCAGCGTTCCGGCCTCCCGGCCCAGCGCCCGCCCCCTCAGGCCGTGTCCGGCCGCCCGTGGCCGCGGGAGCTGCGCCTGTGT